>CAUYRT010060001.1:0-12477 GCA_963574885.1 Lepilemur ruficaudatus
GTGGCGCATGCCTGTAGTCCCAGCTACTTGGGAGGCTGAGGCAGAAGGATCTCTTGAGCCCAGGAGTTTGAGGTTGCTGTGAGCTAGGCTAACGCCACGGCACTCTAGCCCGGGCAACAAAGTGAGACTCTGTCTCAAAAAAAAAACAAAAACAAAAACAAAAAAAACAAAACAAAAATTTGTCAAGGTGTGTTTTGTGGCCCAGGACGTGGTCCCTCTTGGTGAATGTTCCATGAGAACTTGAGGAGAACGTGGGTTCGGCTCTCACTGGATGAAATGGTCAACAGGTGTCACTCGTACTTGGTTGACTCATGGTGTGGTCGAGTTCAGTGGAGGCCTTACTGTCTTCTGCCAGCTGGCTCTGTCTGAGTGTTGAAGTCTCCAACTAGAATAGCAGATTCATCTTTTGTTGGATTAATTCATTTAACCTCGTGGCAACGCTATGAAGTGGGTTCTCCCATTACTCTGATTTCCAGCTGGGGAAACCGAGGCACAGAGCAAAGCTGTCATTGCCCGTGGTCACACTGGGGTGGGTGGGTGGCTGAGGTGGGATTCGAACCCAGAGCCCAGACCATGGCCTCCCTGTATGCCACATCACGTGTTACGTTTCCATCCTGTGCCGGGTTGAGTGGCTTTAGGACGTTCTCCTTGAGTTCTGACCACAGCCCTGAGGGGTAGCGGCTGTTTTGAGCCCCGCTTTTCAGATGGGAAAATGGAGGCACAGAGCGACTCGGAGACCCGCCCCCAGGTCACCCAGCCAGGCAGAGGCAGCCGGGCCTCGAGCCCAGGTGCATGTGACCCCCAGCCCAGGTCCTGCTGAATGCAGCTCACCTCCCAGCTGAAAACACCCAGTGGCCTCCTACCCTGCTTAAAAAACATTCAGACCCTTTGATCGTGGCTTCAAAACCCACCTGCGCCCCTTGCCATCTCTGTCCCCTCCCCCAGCCTCACTGGCCTTCCTGTCTCTCAAACGTCCCCAACTCGGTCCGACCTCAGGGCCTTTGCCCTGGCTGAGCCCTCTGCCTGAAATGGCACTTCTGCTGCGAAGCCCTCCCTCCCTCCTGCCTCCCCGGGTTGCGTCTAATGAATACCAGGGTTTCTCAGTCCCGGCTCTGTTGACATCTGGGATGAGATGACTCTTCGTTGTGGGAGGCTGTGCCCTACGTTGTAGGATGTTCAGCAGCATCCCTGGGCACTAACCACGCAGTGCCAGGAGAACCCCTGTCCCCGGTTGTGACAACCAGAAATGCCTCCGGGCGCTGCCAGGAGCCCCTGGGGGTGGCAGAGGACAAAATCGCCCCCGGTTGAGAACCACTGCTTTAGCTGTGCCCTTGCCCCCCGTGCTAATCGCTGCTAAGGCATTTTAAGTCCTCATTTGTGTGGTTTTTGTCCCCTGCCACTCAAGTGGGAGGTCTGTGAGGACAGACACCTTGCCAGCTCCCCACTCCCTCCCATGCCTGGTGCTTAGTAGGTGGGCAGGGTGCATTTCTGGAATGGTTGTGTCAGGCCCAAGGTGGGCGCTGGGGGAGATGTCTTGTGTCGGAGTCAACCCTGGGGTCCAGGACCTCGCTCTCGTGTCTGAATCTTGCATGGCCGGCATGAGGCAGCACACAGCACGGTCTCAAATTGTGGCATTAAATGGACCGTATTCTGTTAAGTTGGGGTTGACAGTCTCCATTCTACAGATGAAGAAAAACCAAGGCTCAGAGAGGGATAGCTATTTTCCCAGGGTCACATAGCAATCAAGGGGCTGAGTCAGGTGGGGTATTAGAGCACAGAATGCATCAAAAGCAAGCCTTTCCTTACTCCTGGGGAATCATTTTGAAAAGACAGTGGCTAGTGTAAGGGGTCAGAGGGTCCTGCTGGAGAGACTGTCCCAGGTGACATGTCCCCTCTTTGTCCCCTACAGATCGTGAGGATCAGTCCATTCTCTGCACGTGAGTAATCCGGAAGGACTTGCTGGAGGAGGAGGGGTCCCGGCTGGGCGTGGCTCTGTTTGGAAGGGCAGGGGGGCTTCCCTGGCGTTGCTGCCAACCCCCTTCACTTCCCCTTGTTCCCCCCACAGTGGGGAGTCTGGAGCCGGGAAGACAGAAAACACCAAGAAGGTCATCCAGTACCTGGCCCACGTGGCATCGTCGCCAAAGGGCAGGAAGGAGCCGGGCGTCCCTGTAAGCGACCCAGCCTTGGGACACCCCTGGGCCCTGCCACAGCCATGTCCCCTCCATCTTGGGCTCTGCTCCCCCATAATTGCCTGCCTTTCTCACAGAGGGCCACAGCTGGTGTGGGGCCTTCCCCTGGCCACCTGTGCCACCTGAGCACCTACTGTGTGCCTGGGCCAGGGCCGGGAACAGAGGCACAGCAGATTCATAGTCGCAAGGGCCAGTATTAGTCTCGTTGGCTCTCGGATAAACAGCTCCTGGCACTTAGTAGGTGTTTCATTTTCTGAGCACCTACTATGTGTCAGGCCTGATTTTAGGAGACCGTGATGCCTGGGTTTGTCATCTAAGTGAGCAATATACAGTGCTCCCCATGTTCCAAGCCCTCCACTCACATTATCTCACTTAACACCCCGGTGAGGTGGGTGTTGTCCTGTGTTGGAGATTAGGAACCGCAGGCATGGGGGGTGGGGCAAGTCAGTTGGTCACCTGCCCAGGGGAGGCTAGAGCAGGATCCAAAGCCAGGCATGTGGTCCTCCCAGTCCATCGCACTCTACACACCCTGTTCCCCTAAACCCCTCCCCCTCTACCCCACCACTGCCTGAGGCTGCCGGTTCACCTGTGTGTCTGTCCACGTTCCATATGCTGTGTCCTGGTCCGTGTCTCGTGTCCCGTGACTTCCTCAGGCCTCCGCCAGCACCGTGTCTTATGTGAGTAGCAGGGAATCACCTCGAGTCTTGCCGCCCCTAACACTGCCCCAGCCGCCCAGCCTGTGGTCTTCCTGGCAGACAGCCCAAGGCAGCAATGGTTACACCTGCCAGGGACCCCCACTGCCATGATAGTGGCCGTGCTGTGTGTGCGCAGACGGGCCACAGATATCAACATCAAATGACCCAGGGACCAAAATTGCCATTTACTGCTGATCTATTAAATGTGTCTGGCCTGGGCCCACAGACACTGAGTACTCACACAGCCCAGGGAGTTGACAGCATGGCCAGGGACTACGTATGAGCTCTCCATGCCAAGCCACGTGTCCTTCACTTTGCATATAGTTTTTCATTTGACAAAGCCATCCGCCTAGCTGAGACTGTTTCATCCTAAGACAAGTTAGACATAGCCAGAGAGAAGACACGCACAGGCTGCTACTTATTAAGCACCTACTATGTGCCTGGCTCTACACCAAGAGGGCTAGAGGGAAGTTCAGAGTAAGGTTCCTACTATGGGGCAGCCTAGTGGGGGAAGGAAACCACCATTCTTGACGGCCAACTGTGTGTCAGACAGTTTGAAGTACTTTACAGAGATGGGGTAGATTTTTCCCTTAACTAAAAATTCTGCCAGTAAGTCATGAGTCCATATTCACTGTAACAACAGCAAATCAGACAAATTGACATCCCTCTTTCCTCCTCTCAGTCCCCTTCCTTGGAGTGGCTTACACTGTTGACAGTCTGGTGCACATCCTTGCAGACCTTTCTCTGTATGTTCACAAACATGTATATATCTGTAGAACTAAGAGTCTTGTTTTGTAGTGTTGTTTCCTTAATTTATTTTTTACTGATGGAATCACATTGTAGGTATTATTCTGCAGTGTTTTTTTTTTTGTTTGTTTGGTTTGATTTCCATTCAACAATATGTCTTGGAGATGTTTCCCTGTTCCGCTCACAATAGATGGGCAGGCAAGACCCGGATGTGGGAATCGGGCACACACCCAGACACACAAAGGCCCCTCACACACAGCTGGCTGGAGACGCAGCCCCAGCTGGGCCCGCCCCGCCTGAGGTTCTTATTGACGCACCCTCTCTACCCCGGGCAGGGGGAGCTGGAGCGGCAGCTGCTTCAGGCCAACCCCATCCTGGAGGCCTTCGGCAATGCCAAGACAGTGAAGAATGACAACTCCTCCAGATTTGTGAGTGCTGGGGGAGGGCAGTGCCTGGCTGTGTTAGGGATACAGGTGTGTAGGGGTGGGTGTGGGGGGGCAAAACATGTGGGTCTATTGAGGGAGGAGGGGTTGGGGGTCCAGGACCCCTGGGTCTGGGGAGGAGGGGCTGGGGATCTGGACCCCTGGGTCTGGAGGAGGAGGGGCTGGGGGTCTGGACCCCTGGGTCTGGGGGAGGAGGGGCTGGGGACCAGGGCCCTAAGGAAAGAAGTCAGAGGAGCCTGGACCTCGGATTGCCCAGAGAGCCCCTCTCTGGGGACTCAGGCTTGGGTGGGGTTCGGGTAGTGGGAGAGGGAGTGGGAGAGGCAGCCCAGTGCTGGGAGTGGGGTGGGGGGTGGGGTTTGGGCTGCTCTTCAGGGTGGAAGGGGAGGAGGGGTCCGTCTGAAGCCCTCCTCCTGCCGTCCCTCCCAGGGCAAATTCATCCGCATCAACTTCGACGTTGCCGGGTACATCGTGGGCGCCAACATCGAGACCTGTATCCTTTCACAGCCCCAACAGGCGCCCAGGAGGGCAGGGGTGGTGGCCAGGGAGGGCGGCCCTTGGGACAGCACCCCTCACAGGAAGCAGGCTCCACACGCCCGGGACCCCACGCCCGCTGCTCAGACGGGTGGGGCGTGGACGCCCAGACACGGTGTCTGCAGGTGGCGGGGAGGAGGGCGGGGCCGCCTTGTTTCTGTAAGGCCAGCACAGCCTCAACTGTGAGGTGTGGGTCGGGGTCCCCAAGGCCACCAGTTTCAGTGACCCGCTGGGGGGACTCCAGGACTCAGCCCGCGGTGGCTCGTGGAGATGATTCACAGCAGTGAGAGTGTAGGGAGCCAGGCTGGCGAAGGCAAGAGGTGCAGGGCTTGATGTCGTGGGAGCGGGGACCAGCACAAGCTTCCAGGATCCTGCCCCAGTGGAGTCGCGCAGGTCATGCTTAATTCCCCCAGCAACGAGGTGTGACGACACTGGTGGAATGTTGTCATCAGGGAAGCTCATCAGAGACTCGGGGTCAGGGTTTTCATTGGGGGGTGGCAGTGCCACATGGCCCCGTCTGCTTAGTATATGCCAAAATCCCGACTCCCGGGAGGAAAGCAGGTGCTCGGCTACAACCACGTTGTTTGCAGCAAACCGTTTGGGCCCCGCCGTGAGCCCTTTGCATCCGTCAGGGAATGCCCCCCCCCCACAACCCAGGTCCCCAGACCCCAGCCTGGGGCCCCCCTGCCCGCAGACCAGCATTCGCCCTCCCTGCGGGTGTTTAGACGAATTTAAATGATAAAAGACAAGCGCTCCAGGTGGGCAGAGAGTAAGAGAATGGGCCCAGAAATCACCCTCACCTGGGTTGAGTCCCAGCTCTGCCGCTTGGAGGCTGTGGCCCCCTGGGCACGTGATTTGACCACTGTGTCTCAGTTTCTCCCTCTGTCGAAGGAGAAGGAACACAGACTCTGCCCTAGAGGGGTTCATCCCCAGGGATGTAGAGAAAGCTCACTGTCTCCCACCGGGTTTCTCGGAAGCCCCCTCAGGGCATGAGACCTGGTGGGTTCTGCTGCCTCTTGGGAACCACATCCTTGGCTCCCACCGCCCTGTGCCCTGCGGCCCTGCAGCCACTGTCCCCCGCTCAGGGCTCCTCCTTGCCCCGTCCTCTTGCCCTGCGGCTCCTGCCCCCTTGAGGCTCCTGCTCACCCGGGTTCTTAGAGCTCGTGGCTCTCCTGCCGCCTTGTCCTGTGTCTCGTGCCTGTTATATTCACACCTGTCCCCTCTGCCAATTCCCCTGCTCACGGTCTCCCGTCCACGCTCCCCATCCGGTGTGGTTGCCCCTGCCGGGCGCGGCTCCCATGCTCAGCTGTCTCGGGTACTAGTGACCGGCATGGGGATGGATGCTCACGGCTTGGTGCCCACCCCCACCAGAGGGTCTCGGGATGGCCCACGGGTGGGGAGGCCTCTGCAGCCTGTCCCTTTAGTGCTAGGTCAGCACCGTGACCAGTGTTGCTTGAGCGCTGAGCGTGTGCCCGCCACCATCCCAAGGGCTCTGTGTGTGCCCTCTCAGCTCCGCCTCTCTGGGACCCCACGAGGTAGATGCCTCTGTCGTCCCCATTTAGCAGAGGAGGAAACTGAGGCTCAGGGCTATTTCTACCCAGGGTGCGCAGCCTGTGCATGCTCCCCGCACCCTGCCCATGGGAGCCCTTCCCCCGCATCTCCTCATCTAGCCGAGCAGGGCTCCAGGGACGGACCTCAGGCTGCAGCCGCCCTCGGGCGGATGTGTGCTGGGCGCGTGTCCCTGCTGTGGGACACAAAGGGCCAAACAAGGTCCCCAGTACCCCGTGCAGAGTACAAATCGTACTCTGAGACGTCTAGGTATGTTTTAGTGTGTGACTGTGCCGCGTGACCTTAGAGAAGGGGAGCACTCAGGGTGATGGTCTAGTTGGAGATGGGAGCAAATATATTTGAATGGGGAAACTGAGGCTGGAAGAATCATAACGATTGCAGACAGTGTCATCCATGGTCTACTATGGGCCAGGCACTTTTCCCGGTGCGCCATGCACAGTGAGTCGTCTGCCCTCGCAGCAACTCAACAAGGGGTGCAACATATGGGGAAACTGAGGCACGAATGCTTAAGTGGCATGTCCAAGGCCACTCCTCCAGTTAGTGGCAAGTCCGCAGCCTGGGCTGGGCAGGACCCTGCTGCCCCCCGGGGTGGGGCAGGGCGGGCCCTGCCATGGCCTGGAAGCGTGGAGGGGGCCAAGTGGGGTCCCTGCCTTCCCCTCTGGCACCTTGACTCGCCTCCGCCAGACCTGCTGGAGAAGTCGCGGGCCATCCGCCAGGCCAAGGACGAGTGCAGCTTCCACATCTTCTACCAGCTGCTCGGGGGCGCCGGAGAGCAGCTCAAGGGTCAGTGCTGCCCGCCCTGCCCTGCTCCTGGGGCGCGGCTGGGGGCCGCGTGGGGCTCCCCAGGGAGGAAGGAAGCAGGGGGCGTTGTATTTGGCAAGCACCTCCTTTACGCGTGGCTTCCGCGGCCTCTGGCTCTTGCTGTGTAGTGGCTTCTGTCACCTCCCAGCTTTTGTCGCAAGGGGGTTCTGCGGCCCTCTGGTTCCAGCTCCGCTGTCGCGGCCGCCTCGTGGCTCCTGCTCACACTCGCTTCCGAAGCTCCGGGCTCCCGTGTGCTGCGGCTCCTCTTTCTCGTGGCCTCTCCTCCCTCCCACCGGGGTTGCCGTGACTCCGGCCTTGCTGTGGCTCCCGCTGCCTCCTGGCTCCTGATGTTCCCGGTGTGTGTGGCTTCTGGCTCCTGCTGTCTCGTGCGCCCCTCGGCCCTGGCTCCTGCCCCTCCTGCCCTCTGCCGCTGAGACTCCCACGGCTCTTGCTCCTGGCGGCCCCACGCCCCGGGGTTCCCCCTGACTCTGGCTCCTTCCACCCGAGCAAGGGCCGCCTCCCAGCTCCTGCTGCCGCGTGGTCTCTCCTCACCCGGCTTCCCACTGGCTGTGGCCTCTGCAGCTATGCGTGCTCTGGTGCTGGCCCTGCCATCCTGTGGCCCCGTTGCTTCTGCTGACGGGTGGCCCCTGCCTGCCTCGGGCAGTTCCCTGACTTGAGAGTCCTAAGGAGGGAACAGAGAGGGAAGGTCTTTCAGGTGCTAAGCACCCACTGCATGCCCGGCCCTTCCCGCCATACCTGCAAGGAGACCCTTGTGAGAGGGACGTGGCTTGTCCCAGGGTTACCATCGATGAATCCAGGATGTGAATCTGACTCCACGGCTCACCCTCAACCTTGACCCTCCCCATTGCCCCCGCAGCCGACCTCCTCCTCGAACCCAGCTCCCACTACCGCTTCCTGACCAACGGGCCGCCGCCCTCCCCCAGCCAGGAGCGGGAGCTCTTCCAAGAGACGCTGGAGTCGCTGCGGGTCCTGGGATTCACCCACGAGGAGATCATCTGTGAGTGAGCCCAGGGAGGCCGGGCCAGGGCACCGCTCTGGGACATGGCCATTTGCGCGTCAGTGTGTTTGCTGGGGTGTTTACTGAGCACCTGCTGTGTGCAGATACTGGGGTTTCAAGGGGGGTTCTGCAGTTTTCAATGAGGGAAGGATTGAGCAGGAATGAGACTCAACGACAAAAGGAGAAACCCGAACCAAATCAGTAAGGAATTACACAGCCGATGAGAAAAATAAAGCAGGGGCCAGGGAGGGAGGGGCACAGCTTTAAGCGGGGGTGGAGGGATGGGGGGAGGGTGTCCTGAGATGGGAATATTTGAGCAAAGGCCTGGAGGAGGTGAGGCTGTGCACTGGGGATATTGGGGAAGAGTGTGCCAGGCAGAGGGAACAGCCTGTGCAAAGGCCCTGGGGCAGGAAAGTTGTGGCATGTTGAGGGGTTGAAACTTCTGGAGAGCTGCACAGGCAGGCAGGGTCTCAAACACCAGCCTGAGGGGCTGGGACTTTGTCCTGGGGATGCTGGCAGCTGTGGGAGGGGTGGGAGCAGAAAGACCCTCGGGGGTCATCGGAGGGACATACTGGACCGGGAGAGGCTGAGGCCAGAGGGGCTGCTGAGGGTCTAGGGAAGGTGCAGGGCCGGACTTGGGCGGGTCTGGCTGGGCAAATGCTCAGCTCAGCACTCCCGCCCTGGGGACCTCCCCTCCCACCTTCATCGCCAAACAGCTGGTGTGACAGTGGCTCCGTTTCAGTGCTGTGTTAGTCTGATCCGGCTTCTGTAACAAACCGCCACGAACTGAGAGCCTGAAACAGGGGAAATGGGTCATCTCTTGGTTCTGGGGCCGGAAGTCTGGGATTAACGTGTTGGCAGGGTCGGTTCACCCCTGTTGCCAATGAGGTCACATTTGAGGTCCTGGGGGTTAGGGCTTCCACGTGTCTTTTTGGGAAGGGGCCGTGTGGACGTGATTCAACCTATAACAAATATGCATAGACGGACCTGGGTGTTTTTCGAGGCTGCGTAATGCTTTGCTGTTCGGATGAACTATGACTCTTCTCTCTAAGCCTTCAAAAGCAAGACCCTTAGGTGCTTCTGGGGCTGAGCTGGGTCTGAGTCTCCTCTGGCGCTGCGGGAGGCGCCGGAGCTGTTGTTGGCACCAGGGCCAAGTTGGAAGGGCCGCGGAGGGAGCGCTCGGCTTGGCTTCCTACCAAGGCTGCAAAGAGCCCGGCCTCCGCGACGGCGCAGGGTCTCAGGCCTCCCGCCCCCACCCTGCCGGATTTCCCAACCGCGGTTTCGTAATCTGCCAGCCTGCCTGACTCCTCGGCAGCTGGGCAGCTGGCACACAAACTCAGATCGCTGCCACCGTGGGGGCCTGGCCTCCCCGCCCGTTGCCTTTAGGTCCCGCTTGGCCTCTCGACATGGTCAGCTCACGTGGCCCTCCCGGCGGCTGCCCTGCCTTGCAGGGGCCAGACGTGCAGCTCTGGTTTCTGCAATTCGGAAATAAAAATGCAATTGATGCATCTAATGACATAACTTGAACGTGGCCAAAGGTCACCCTGAGAAAACCAAGTCTCCCCCCACTTCCAGAGCCCTGGTTTCCCACTGTTAAGCTTCCTGTGTCTCCTTCCAGAAATAATTTAGAAAGAACAGGTATCTTAAGAAAAGATATGTATTATTTTTCTATAAGAGGAGGCATCCTCTAGCTCTGGGGCTAATGTACAGCCATGAATGTCACCTTAGTGATAAAAATGGGAAATGATTTCTCTGCTGGTTTAAAAGATCCTAGATGTTGGTCACTAGGCGGACCCCTTGGCTCCCTGACCTGTCACCGGGACCCCTGGACTCTGGCCGAGGTTGGTCTGGGCTGGGCAGTGCTGGTGTTAAACACTCAGCTCATCCGTCCCACAGTAGGGTGCTCTGTCCCCAACACTGTCCCACCAAACCGTGTATTTTGGCCACAGCTCTGCTTCAGTGCGTGTAGGCGGACCTCAGTCCTTTTTGGAGCCGTGCAATGTTTCATTGTTCAGATAAACTACGATTCTTTCAACCAATTCCTTGCAGACAGACCCTTAGGTTGTTTCTGTTCCATTGCTCTTAGATGATTAAAAAAAAAAAATCCGTCGCGAATATCCTTGTAGGTAGGTGGTCCTCGTGCTTATGTGTGAACAGGTCTGTAGGATCAATTCTTAGAAATAAAATGCTGGGTCCAAGGAGTTGTGCAATTTTGGGTTATATCAAGCTTAAAAAAGTTTAACAGCTTTATCTGAGATATGATTCACATATCATACCACTCACCTATTTAGAGTGTGCAATTCAGTAACTTTTAGCATGTTCACGGAGTTGTGCATTGGCTGTTGCAGGCAATTTTTTTTGTTTTTTTGAGACACAGTCTCACTTTGTGGCCCGGGCTAGAGTGAGTGCCGTGGCGTCAGCCTAGCTCACATCAACCTCAAACTCCCGGGCTCAAGCGATCCTCCTGCTTCAGCCTCCCGAGTAGCTGGGACTACAGGCATGCACCACCATGCCTGGCTAATTTTTTCTCTCTATATATTTTTAGTTGGCCAATTAATTTTTCTATTTTTAGTAGAGACGGGGGTCTCGCTCTTGCTCAGGCTGGTTTCGAACTCCTGACCTTGAGCAATCCTCCTGCCTCAGCCTCCCAGAGTGCTAGGATTACAGGCGTGAGCCACCGCGCCCAGCCCGTTGCAGGCAACTTTAGAACATGTTCAGTAGCCCAAGAGTCCATCACCCTGAGTCCTTGCTCCCAGCCCCTGGCACCCACTAACCTGCTTTCTGCCTCTGTGGGTTGCCTACTCTGGACATTTCATGTAAATGAAATCATGCAATATGTGGTCCCTTGTGACGGGCTGTTTTCGCTCAGAATCATGTGTTCAAGGTTCAGCCATGTTGTAGCATGCATCCGTGCTTCATTTTTATTGAATAATTTTGATTTTTGTCTTTTTCTTGTGGAAACTTGCAGACATATGCAAACAAAGAGCGGTGTAATGAACCCCCAGGCACCTGTTACCAGCTCCAACAATTATGACTTTAAGTCAGCCTCTTGCATTTCATTTCTGTCCCCACCTCCAGCTCCTCCCCAACTCAGGAGTGAGCAGTATTTAAACTGTAGAGAGGGCCAGGCACGGTGGCTCACGCCGGTAATCCCAGAGCTTTGGGAGGCTGAGGCAGGAGGATCACTTGGGCCAGGAGCTCGAGACTGGCCTGGGCAACATAGTGAGACTCTGTCTCTACAAAAATTTAAAAACTTAGCCAGGCATGGTGGCGCACTCCTGTAGTCCCAGCTACTAGGGAGGCTGAGGCAGGAGGATCACTTGAGCCCAGGAGTTTGAGGTAGCTGTGAGCTATGATCATACCACTGCATTCCAGCCTGGGCGACAGAGTGAGACCCTGTCTCAAAAAAAGAAATTTTTTTAATACAAAAATAAAAATAAATGGTACAGAACTGACCTTGTCACCATCCATAGGGTGGCGCTAGTTTCCAGTCCTGCCAACCATATACCTGGAGTGCCTGTGTCCCCACATCCATGCCAGCCACCATGGTTGTAAGCCTTCTTGCTTTTGCTGATGTGAAGATGGATGCGATCTCATTACAGTTTTATTTTGTGTTTCATTTACAAGGAGTGGAGATAGTCACCTTTTCATAGACTCACCATTTGACAAAAGAAGAGACAGAGGGTCAGGGAGGTGGAGTGTCCTACCTTAGAACTCACGCCAATTCAAGGGGAGGAGACAGAGCCATGGTGGAATCCAGGCCTGACCCCCAAAGCCACCCCATGATCCATTCCCAGAGAAACAGGTGGACATCTCACTGTCACCCACACATAGGGATCCCAAGGCAGAAAGCATTTGGGGCCAATCGAGGCAGGGCCTCCATCCATCCCCCTCCTTCTCGTGTCTACCCACCAGCCCTCGGTGCCATGAGTGCCATGCTGAGAGGCTGAGCATGTAGCCTGGATGCAGGGCGGTGTGCCAGCTGTGCACGTGAGGCGTCTGCAGGCCAGGGCTGGCTTGTCATCGGCTGGCCTGAAGTCAGCAGGAGAGAACTGCCAAGTCCCCGGGTGTCAGATTTCTCCGGGTGCGTGACACAAACACAGGTTCCTAAGCCGACTGTAAAAGGCCATTTTAAAAACCACTGAGGGACCAGGTCTGGGATGATGTTAGGAATGATCACTGTTTGTTGGGCCAGATGTTAGATGGCAGCATCACGGGTCTGGAAGGACACGTCCTTGCTTATCTGTCTTTCGAGACGCATGCCGGATGAAGCTATTAGTAGTGGTGAAGCGATGCCGTGTCTGCGATTGGCTTTAACATAATCCAGCAAAATAATAATTATAAAAAGTAAGAAAAGGGAGATGGGGCCGGGCGCAGTGGCTCACGCCTGTAATCCTAGCACTCTGGGAGGCCAAGGCGGGCGGATTGCTCAAGGTCAGGAGTTCGAAACCAGCCTGAGCAAGAGCGAGACCCTGTCTCTACTA
>CAUYRT010060003.1:0-11214 GCA_963574885.1 Lepilemur ruficaudatus
AGAAATTAATTGGCCAACTAAAAATATATAGAAAAATTAGCCGGGCATGGTGGCACATGCCTGTAGTCCCAGCTACTCAGGAGGCTGAGGCAGGAGGATCGCTTGAGCCCAGGAGTTTGAGGTTGCTGTGAGCTAGGCTGATGCCACGGCACTCTAGCCCAGGCAACAGAGTGAGACTGTCTCAAAAAAAGGGGGGGGGGGGAGTTGGTCTAAATAATCTATGACTTCTCAGAATTATTTTCCAGTTTCACACTTCTTTATTTCAATGTCCAACTCCTTTGCGAAGAAAATAAGAAAAACAAAACAGTCAATTAAACTAGCTTACTCTCATTGAGACAGAACTATCTTTCACTTTACATCCAATAACAGTTAAGTATTTTTATTTAAAATTTGAGAAAAATTCTATAAACATCAGCAAATTCCAAAGCATGTAATCAGGAAATTCTACTTTACATAGTTAACTCACTTTTTCTAGAAATTTAATTTCTTACCTAACTAGTCACTGTGAATTGAGCATTTAAAGTAAAATGCATAGGAAGGAAATGAACAATAGAGACAAAATTCTGATTAACAGATTAATTTGGCAGTCTTAAAGTTTACTGTTGGAGTTAATGTTTTACCATCTCAGACTCTAGCAAAGGCCCCAATATGACACTGTGGGTCTAAGATGTTAACAGGTCTGGTGTTGGGGTAGTTCTTCCTGAAGAATT
The DNA here is from genome assembly GCA_963574885.1 of Lepilemur ruficaudatus. NCBI lineage: Eukaryota > Metazoa > Chordata > Mammalia > Primates > Lepilemuridae > Lepilemur > Lepilemur ruficaudatus. The sequence goes on from CAUYRT010060003.1 coordinate 711, forward strand.
GTTGTATGAAAACTTTTCAGCAATCCTCATCCTCAAACAACTTTACTCAGTCTCACACATGTGATTATTTGGACAGCTCTCTCTTGCCTTCACTCCATTTTTCTCCCTTCTTACTGATTAGCATAAAATCATTTCTTAACTATAACGGTTATCATTTTTTCCAACTACCAGATTTACTCACCACATCTCACATTATCTCTATTTTTAACCTTACTGATACAAAGTTTTTAGCTCATAATGTTCAGGATCACGATCATTACCTTCAGGACAGTCTATCTTATAAATATCTACTTTTCTGAAGATTTACCTAAGTCTGGACTTGGATGAGACAGGCAAACAATAGTAGTCATGGAGTTCATGGGACCAGACTTCCTGGATTTAAATTTTCATTCCTGTTGTTTCCACCACAAGTATTCCTCAGATTACATGAAACAAATTTACAATTTGGGAAATATGATCACCATGACCATATGGCTCTCATTGTGTCTTCTGAATTAGCACAGATAATAAAATTTGTCTCTAGAAAGTTTTAGGATTAAAAGCACTTGATTGTTTTTGATTCATTGGAAGTTGGTGATATGCCCAGTGTATCTATAACTAGCATACTCCATTCTTCAACTGTGCTGCACATAGAAAGAACAAACGAGTCCCAAAGAAGCCATTTGCCTGAGTAGTTCCATAAAACATATAGGTAAAAGAAACCATAAACCCAGGAGGGAAAATACTAGGTAGGTAACAAATACATTTTCCATACTAATAAAAAAAAAAAAAAAAAGATTTACCTAAGTCTGAATTAAAATATGTGCTCCAATTCTGAATCTCTTATTTCTCTACTCTCAAAATATAAAGATCAACAAAACTCAAGTAAGACTCTAACAATTATTTTTTTTTTGCTTCTTGCATGTTATCTGAACTAGTTAGGTGGGATAATTAGAACACGATCTTGATGACTACAGATTTACCCTCTCCATAAGCCCGTTAGCTTCATTTCGCCCAAACTATATTCCAAAACCAAAGGCTAAAAATCCCATTAGCTACCTCTTGGATTCAGATTTAACCACAGGAGATATGGCATATTCAAAATACATTCCATCACTACAATCCTTCTGGTGATGCATCAGATATGTCATCTCATCAGATGTCAGACACTACTTCTACTTCTTTTAGCATGCCATTGTGAACAGTTTTAAGAGTTCTCTTTAATAAGTGATAAGTTGCTAATTCCTATTTAATTTATGGTCTAGTCACATAAAAGGTCACCCACTTAGTACTAGATAGATAGTTAGGTCACCAAGTATAATAGCAAATAGAATCTACTGTATTTATTTATTGATTGATATTTTTGAGACACAGTCTCACTCTGTTGCCCAGGCTAGACTGCCCTAGCATCAGCCTCACTCACAGCAACCTCAAACTCCTGGGCTCAAGCAATCCTCCTGCCTCAGCCTCCCGAGTAGCTGGGACTACAGGCATGCACCACCATCCCCGGGTAATTTTTTTTTAAATACATATATAAATATATATATATATTTTAGTTATCCAGCTAATTTCTTTCTACTTTTTTTAGTAGAGATGGGGTCTCGCTCTTGCTCAGGCTGGTCTTGAACTCGTGAGCTCAAACGATCTGCCCAGATCTGCCTGCCTCAGCCTCCCATAGTGCTAAGATTACAGGCATGAGCCACCGCACCCGGCCTAGAATCCACTTTAGATAAACCACATTATCAACATCATTTTGAAATTCCATTTCTGTCTTCCAAGATTTTCGAAATTACAACCACTTTGTTGTCATTCACAACTATAAAGTTCTCATTTCCACCGTCACCTAAACTACTGAGGAAAAATACAGAATAAAGGCAAAGTTCCACAGGGTATCACTGCTTGGTCTTCCTGAGTTTAACCATAGAGTAGGTTGATGTCTACAGTAATTATGATCTAAGCACATTTAAGATTATTATTTATCTTAGGAGTAAAGCATATTCATATTTCTTTTCCTTTAACTGTTATTTACATTTATTTTATGTTGCATCTAATCCCATTCCATAAGTTTTTGTTTCTTCAGTCTCTTCTGGGATATCTTTTTCTTCTGTGTAACCTCCTCTTCTGGTTTTGAAATAATTTGTTCCTTTTCAGTATCACTTCTACGTGGCAGGGGGAGCTCATGTATGGGCCAATCCGACCATGAGCTCTGTAAGTCCGGTGTCGTATCTTGGGTGCTTTGTTCACCTGGATATGCACAATGACCAGAGAATCTACATCTAAACCCTTAAATTCAGCATTACTCTCTGCATTTTTAAGCATGTGTAGAAAAAATTCAGCATTCTTTTTTGGCAACTTACCTTGTGTCCAGCCCCAGTGTTTGGCCTGGACACACCTACCAACTCCACCATTGTAACATCAGAATGGTACACATCCTTTCTTTCTTTTTTTTTTTTTGAAACAGAGTCTCACTCTGTTGCCCAGGCTAGAGTGTCATGGCATCAGCCTAGCTCACAGCAACCTCAAACTCCTGGGCTCAAGAAATCCTTCTGCCTCAGCCTCCCCAGTAGCTGGGACTACAGGCACGTGCCACCGTGCCCGGCTATAATTTTTTCTATATATATTTTTAGTTGGCCAATTCATTTCTTTCTATTTTTTGTAGAGACGGGGTCTCACTCTTGCTCAGGCTGGTTTCGAACTCCTGACATCGAGCGATCCATCCGCCTCGGCCTCCCAGAGTGCTAGGATTACAGGCGTGAGCCACCGCGCCCAGCCACACATCCATTCTTTAGGGAAACACCTTTCAGATATGTGGTGGCTTTTCATATATGCATACCCTTGATGGCCTGGGCAATTTCATGAGCACTCTTAAAGTGAACACGAAGATTTAAACCTCTTGACTTGCATGATTTTGTGGAGTGTTCTGGGTCAAGTGAATGGCGAACCATTTTCACAGATCACCTCAGGCCACTTAGGGGAAAAGCATATATTCCTATTTTATTTTATTTTATTTATTTATTTATTTATTTTTTGAGATAGAGTCTCACTCTGTTGCCCAGGCTAGAGTTCTGTGGCATCAGCCTAGCTCACAGCAACCTCAAAATCCTGGGCTCCAGCGATCCTACTGCCTCAGCCTCCTAGTAGCTGGGACTACAGGCATGAGCCACCATGCCTGGCTATTTTTTTTATATATATTTTTTTTAGTTGGCCAATTCACTTCTTTCTATTTTTTAGTAGAGACGGGGTCTCGCTCTTGCTCAGGCTGGTTTCGAACTCCTGATCTTGAGCAATCCTCCCACCTCGGCCTCCAAGAGTGCTAGGATTACAGGCATAAGCCACCACGCCCAGCCATATGTTCCTATTTTAAAACCTCACATTCACAGTGGTTACAAAACCACCATGCTACACAAGCATAGCTTCATTCAGGAATGGAAAAAGGAAAGGAACTATTTATTGTGTGCCAGGAAGAGTGCTCCTTTCTTTACATATGTTCTCAGCTAATCCGCAATACCTTCTGCGCTATTAGCATTCTTTTTTGTTAATAAAGTATGAAAAAAACGTCAGAGAAGTTAAGCAACTTACAGTACAAAGTACTTTGAAGACGGCCAGAATCCTAGCTCTGTGTTACTATATTACTGTACTGTGACAAAAATGTTTCTATTTCTAGGTCTATAAGGTTAGCTGTATGTGACAGGGCAACTTAACATCTCTGAACCTCAGTAACAGTATTATTGAGTGAAATACTTCATGTAAAGTATTAAATTCAGAGTCTAGTATACAGTAAGCTCACTCAATATCAGCATTGGTCAAAGTCAAACTGCTAGTTAAGAAAATCAGAAATCTACCACTGTTGGTTGCAGCATGAAAAGAAGAGGAAAAAAAAATAAAAATAAAAAAATAAGAAAATCAGAAATCTAGGCTGGGAGCGGTGGCTCACACCTATAATCCTAGCACTCTAGGAGGCTAAGGCTGGAGGATTGACTGAGGTCAGGAGTTTGAGACCAGCCTGAACGGAGGCCCCACCTCTACTAAAAACAGAAAAAAATAGCTGGGCATGGTGGCGCTTGCCGGTAGTCCCAGCTCCTCAGGAGGCTAAGGCAGGAGGATTGCTTGAGCCCAGGAGTTTGAGAGGTTGCTGTGAGCTAGGCTGCCAGCCATAGCACTCTAGCCCAGGGAACTGAGTGAGACTGTCTCAAAAAAAAAAAAAAAAAAAGAAAGAAAGAAAATCAGAAATCAAACACGGGTCTGATTCCTAAGCCCACACTCTTTCCACTACGACATGCGGTAGCGGCCAATATACACTTCTTATCTACGTAAGAATCCATACTCAAAATATGACAGATGGGAAACTGATATTGCCCGAACGAGTTAACTAGTAAGAGCCAGTTAACCAGTAGATGTATTTTAGCTCTAATATCTGATAAGCAGAACCAAGTAGAAAACCCATCAGAAGATACGAATTTTTTGTTTTTGTTTTTTTCCCTTATTTTTCAGCAACAAGACAAACTGAAAAGATACTGTTCAGACATTCAGGTGTACAGACAACCTTTGTTTCAATTCTATGGAACTAGTTTCCTACCTGTATAGGAATTTATTCTATTTATCTCCAACAAGTTGTAAATTAAAGCTTTAATTATCAGAGGTCTCCCAAAATAAAGCTTACTTGGCGTGGACAAAGAAATTGACTTTCCCACAACATAATTTAACACTATACCATGGGAAGCTAGTCAACTTTATTTTCAAAATAAACTGCTACTTAATATTCTTTATTTAATTATAACTGTATCACTTATAAGTTGAAACAACCAGTGTCACTTTTCTTACCCAATCCCCTGACAGAAAACAGGCACTGTTGTTCTAACAATGTTCAGAAATCTCACGTAACTATTTTACCTTCAGCCTGATTAATTGTGTAAAATACAAAAACAAAGATAGTAGCAAAAGTTTTACAATCATTAATAATAGATTTACTATTTCAAACAACTTCCAGGGAACTGATTCACCTTAAAAGGGGGTTGCCGGGCAGGTGGCTCATGCCTGTAATCCTAGCACTCTGGGAGGCTGAGGCGGGAGGATCATTTGAGCTCAGGATTTCGAGACCAGCCTGAGCAAGAGCAAGACCCCGTCTCTACTAAAAATAGAAAGAAATGAATTGGCCAACTAAAAATATATAGAAAAAAATTAGCCAGGCATGGTGGCGCATGCCTGTAGTCCCAGCTACTCAGGAGGCTGCGGCAGGAGGATCACTTGAGCCCAGGAGTTTGAGGCTGCTGTGAGCTAGGCTGATGCCACGGCACTCTAGCCTGGGCAACAGAGTGGGACTCCGTCTCAAAAAAACAAACAAAAAAAAGGGGTAGGGCTTATAAATTAGGATGGGATGCCCATGCACATCTATGCTAGCAACCAAATGCCTATTTGGCAAAGCAACAATCCTCTAGAGAAAAGAATGCCACATATACTCCAGTGAAACAAAATTAATATGTGTACCTTGGTAAAGAGGCTAAGTTCCAACCAAACAGCACTTTTAACTATCTACTCACCCTTCAAAAGAATCAAATCAAAACGTCTTCATTTTAGCAACAAAACCTTTAGAAAACTATTTTGCAATAATCTTTAAAGTCCCTGCATTTCTTAGATTTTTAAAATTCTAACTTCGTGCCTCATAGATCTAAAATAGCCATTACATACTCCAATACCTTCTACTCATCTAGCTCAGAATCATGTGTAGAGGAACACCGGTCTGTGTCTAGGTTTACGACTCCGTACCCATTCATTTTGCACTAACAGAACCACTAAATATAGCTGTAAGACACTGATGATTAAAAGTAGCTAATTAGGTGAGTGATTCATACCTCCTATGTCCAAACACCAAGATCCTAGGATGTTTCTGTCAGATCTATGAGAAGAGGAAACAATAAACACCTGTCACAAAAGCTTTACAAATTGGGAAGCCCTGAATTCAGTTACTGTTAATCTCCAACTCAATTCCCTTTCCCTCATCCCTACCTAACCACCCCCCTCCAAACAAAAACAGAGGTCATACTTCCACCAGAACCTGACTTTGTGAAGGAAATGGGGAGAAGGAAAGGCCATAGAGTGGCCACTAAAGTACTAAAGGAAAAGGCCCTGGGTTTTTCGAGTCCTCACTGACAGTGTCGGAGTGAGAGGCCTCAAGCAAGTCAGAAATCACTTTTCTTCCAGACTCACTTATTTTACCTGTAAAATACGGAGATCGGTAAGGAGCTCTGCGACTCCGTGACTAAGGACGAACTAGGATTCCGCACAATCCCATCAAGCGCCCTGCCAACACCCCCTACCTTCGACCACAAGACCACACCATCTCCCTAACTTTCTAAATGGGCTGCCTACCACCTCGTTCCCCGGCCCCGCACACGCCCGCCCTCCCCGCAGGCAGCGTGTCCGCACCAGGCCTTCACACCCACAACGCGGATCCCTCCTCCTCGCCTCACCTGTCCCAGAAATCCCCCGGTCTTAGCTCTCCCTCCCCGACACACACACCTTCCCTGAGAAGTGATACCCAATTCCCGCCCCAGCAGGCAGACCGTAAACTCACCTGGTACCCGCCACCCCGGACGATACCATTCGTCTCCTCTGATCTCCTCCATCACCACCACCCACGCCCCAACCCCGCTCGGAGGGGACACTCACCGGCGGCCGCCGCGCCGTCTCCTCGGCGGCCTCCCAGCCGGGGCAGCCAAGGGGCCGCGGGGGGCCGGGCCGCCGCTGTCGCCGCCGCCGCCTCGCCTCGCCTCGCCTCAGCCCAGCCCCATCGCCCTCGGCCGGCGCCGGCGGCCGCGGGTCGCTCGGGCTCGAGGCGCCGCCGCCGCCGCGCGCTGCTGGTCGTTCTGGGAAGGAGGCGCCGCGGCGGGGCCCGGGCCGGGCCGGCGCAGGGGCGTCCGCGCTCTGCTCCTCGGCGCCCGCGGCGGCGGCGTGCAGCCGGGCAGGGCGAGAACAAGGGAGGGCGGCAGGAGGAGGCGGTCAGGGGAGGGGGGCGGTGTGCACTCCGAAACGGCCTCCCGCCGCCTGCGACGTAGCGAACCCCCCTCCCCTCGGCGGCGGCGTCCCGATCACGCTGCGGTGAGAGCCGGCGGGCAGGCGGAGAGCGAGCGCCGCGAGCTCTGGACTCCCGCGCCGGATGTGAGGTCACGTGATTGCCTCATCCCAGTGCCGAGGGCAGAGGGGCGTGGAGGGGACGTCAGGGGCGGGCCCGAGTGGTGGGTGCGGCTAAGTACAGGCCACGCCCACCTCCCGCCGTCAGTCCCCAGGGCAAGCAAAGAAAAGAAACGGTAGGGGAAAGCATTGCAGAAGAGCTGGGTAGCGGGTGGGGGACTGTGACGGATGGCCGCTTTTCTTGGCAGGAGGAGGTGGGATTTGCTGTCTATGCAAGGCAAGATCATAGTCCAAATCCCCATTTTATGAGCAAGGAGACTGAGGCCCAGTGACCACGTTAGACTTGCCCAGAATCGCGGTCGTAGAGGAAGCTTGTGCTAGAAAGGTGGAGAGGAAACCAGATCCTAGCTCCCAATCCAGGTCTCTGTAATACCTTACCCCCCGCCCAAACAAACAAAAAACTATAATTCTCATTTCACAACCGGCTCTGGGCGCCAGCCTCAGACGGAGAACAGGAAGGAGCACATAGGAGAAAGCTCCCATCCGCCTACCGATCGCCTCCAGCAGGAAGGAGTTTCTTCCGACCGTGCTGCATGCAAATTAAATATTTCCCTCCGCACTAGATTTATGTCGCGGTCGGGCCCCAGCCGGATATCTCAATCGCGAGTTTGGTTTTCGCGGGGTCCCCTTGGCGACGCGCACGGGACGAGCTCAGCCACCTGCTGCCTTGAGCTCCGGCCCCCTTCCGGCCCGGGGTCCACCTGGCCTTGATGCCCTGCCACCGCTGTTGTTATTTCGCCTTGCAGCTAACAGTACTCTCAGCTGCTTAAGCGTCTGAGCGCAGGGGACAGCATGCGCACGGCCCCTGTACACCACACTTGACACCTCACCGGGAGCAGGGAGCATTCACCTTCGGACATTTATCCTGGACGCCACCCCTGGTCCACGGCACATGATTACACCTCATCTGGGACAGCACACTGCCTCGAGTCCACGACACTGGTAGCGCCTCAACAGGGGCAAGGAGCAGGCCCCCGGGTACCCTAGGCTGTGTGGAGCTGAACAGTTCCGTTGCATTTCTCTGCGCACTGCTTGGCGTGGACAGCGCAGTGGACGGCGTGAGTTCACAGCCGTGTCTTGGCAACCCCTGGGCTCACCGTTTTGTTTCAAGCCTCACCGTTTGTTTCCAAACTCAAGGTGTGGAATGATTAAATGAGATAAGGGGTGTGGAAGTGTTGGGTAAACTGTAAGAAAGGCGTCTGAGTGAGGTTGGGCCCTAAAAACCTCCCCCACCTCTCCCTGCCTCCTTGACTCCGCCGGCCGTTTACTGTTTCCTCTCAGCCTTTAAATAAGCTCAAGTCTCACCAAGTCCTAAAAAGACAGCTATCAAGCCAATCCTCCACTCTAAGTGTCCTCTCCAATTAGCTTCCAAGTGCTTCTCTCCTTCTTCTGCATACCTCTAACAGTGGTCTGCCCTGCTGCCTCCACTTCCCCATTCCTCAACACTTGGCTGTCTGGCTGCTTCTCCTCCCACTCACAGCCTTCTTCACCCTGTTCAGGCAACCCATGACCTTCATCTTGCCAAACCTGGCAGATATTCCTCCGGCCTTATCTCTCTGTATCTCTCTGCTACATGTGACATCTTGGATGGCTCTCACTTTCTGGAAGCTCTCTACAACCTTGATTTCCAGAAGTGTGCACTCTCTCAATTATCACAGCTCAGTAAAGGCCTCTGCTTCCTTTGGTGGCATCCTTAAGTTCCACCAATTATGAATCTGCACCTTAAATGCAGGACTCCACTCTTTGCCAACACGGCGCTTTTCACTCCACTCACTCTTGGGGAATTGCCATCATCCTCATGGTTTCAACTCCCAAATCTTCAATCTCCAGCCCAGATGTTTTCCACAAAATTAGAACCAAATATCCAACTGCCTGACAGGCAGTTCTAGCTAGCAATCACAGGGACACCCCACACTTGGCATATCCAAAACCGAACTCATCCTCTGCCTTCATAGCTGCCTTTCCCTCAGCTGTTGGCACCACCATCTATACGGTCATCAGAATTAAAGTTGGGAATGACTGAGTCATTCTTAATTCAGCTCTCTGCCTTACCCAATCACCAAGTCTTATCTATTTTACCTCCTTAATAAGACAAATTCCTGTTGCCTTTCTCACTGGCCTCCGTCCTTTCTAGCCTGAACTGTTGCAGCAGCTTCCTAACAGTCTCCTTCAGACAAATCCATCTTCTATTCAGCCTTCAGAGTGAACTCACTAAAGCACACACCTATTTAAAATCTTAAGGGATCCTGTAGGCTTCTGGCTGCAGTGCGTACCTTCAAGCTAACCAGCATAAACCTGTCAATACACTCGGGCCTTTGAAAGACCACAAAGAGCCCCAAAATTTAAGATGCAGCCAAAGTCCCCACTGTAAGGCAACACACAGCCAGACAAGGAAAAACCATAAGAAAAAGAAAAGAGCAATTGAATATTTCAAAAAGTTTCCTGCTACAGATGTTTTGGGTATAGAGATTAGAGAATTTGGACACTGACTTGGGAGGAAATGCTAAGTCATCAGGAAAGGCTTGCACATGTTCATAAGCTGAGGGGAAAGAAGGAGCCAGAGAAAGGGGAGAAACGCAAGATGAGAGAGAAAGAGACTGGAGCAAGTCTTGAGAAATTCTGGAAAGCTTACAGATCCTCAGCCCATGATGATTCTGGGCCTAGGCCCAGTTCATGCTGGGGTCAGCCCTTCTCTCCTCTGATCCTACTGGCTCCTTAAGAGCCAACCTATGATTGATTGCAACTGCGCATAGATAACAGCCCTACTAGCATGCAGTTCTGACTTGACTTTCCACAGAAGACTATCTTGCATCTCTCCCCCATCCTCAAAACCCCCATCCTTGCTTGCCCTCCACCCTCACAGTCTCCTTACCTCCTATTTCACTAAGAAAATATAGACCATGAAGAGGGAACATCCTCATCTTCCCACCCACAAACCTATACGTCATCCCATATCTGCATCCTGCATCTCTTCTTGCGCCAGAAGCTTCTTCCTGCAGAGCTAACCGTCCACAGGTACAGTGAGTGCAAGGCCTCCCAAAGGTCACTACCGTTGCCAACTCCAGTGGACACATTACGTGGCAGGCCTTATCTATCTAGCCCCCTCGGCAATACGTATCTCCCATTCTTTTTTTTTTTTTTTTTTTGAGACAGAGTCTCACTCTGTTGCCCGGGCTAGAGTGCCATGGCGTCAGCCTAGCTCACAGCAACCTCAGACTCCTGGGCTGAAGCGATCCTTCTGCCTCAGCCTCCCGAGTAGCTGGGACTACAGGCATGCACCACCATGCCCGGCTAATTTTTTCTATATATATTTAGTTGGCCAATTAATTTCTTTCTA
>CAUYRT010060004.1:0-16350 GCA_963574885.1 Lepilemur ruficaudatus
TTCGCCATTTTTGTAAAGGCAGATAAACACAGAATTATCCACGTACTTGGTAGCTGTGAAAAAGCAGTGAAATAAGGGGTTGTTTCTCATCTGCTTGTGGATTCCTTTTTTTTTTTTTTTTTTGGAGACAGAGTCTCACTCGGCTGCCCCCACGCAATTAACTCCATTCCGGGAAACATATTGCCACTCTTTCAAATAAAAAAAAAAAAAAAAAAAAAAAAAAGGGCAAAAGACCTGAATAGACATTTCTTAAGACAAATGATCAAGAGGTAAATGGAAAAACTCTTAACATCTCAAATTATCATGGAATTGCCAATCAAAACCACAATGATACACCATCTCTTTTCAGTTAGAAGGGCTATCACCAAGAATAATAAAAATGAAAACAAATGGTGGCAAGGATGTGGTGAGAGAAGGAATGCTTATATACTTTTGGTGGGAATGTACAGCCATTACGGGAAACAATATGAAAGTTCCTCAAGAAACTAAACATAGAACTACCATATGATCCAGAAATCCCATTGGTGGGTATATATCCAAGCGGGGGGGGGGGGAGAGGGAAGAAAAGAAAATCAGTATATTGAAGAGATATCTGTACTCTCATATTTATTGCATGACTTACAATAACCATGTGAAACCAACCTTGTGTCTATCAACTGTTTAATGGCCAAAGAAAATTGGTATATATACAGTGGAACACTTTGCAGCCATAAAAAGAATAAAATTGTGTCACTTGCAACAACATGGATGGAATTGGAGGTCATTATGTTGAGTAAAACAAGCAGGCACACAGAGACAAATATTACATGATCTCACTCACATGTGGGAGATAAGAAAATAGAGGTAAAGAGTGGAACGGTGGTTAAAATGCTTTGAGAAAGCAAGGGGTAGGAAGAGATGTCAGTGAAGGGGTACGAAAACACAGTTTTCTTCTAATTTCTTTCTAAGAAGGAATAAGTTCTTGTATTTGATAGTGACACAGGAAAATTATTTATAATTAACAATAATTTATTGTATATGTCAAAATGGCTAGAAGAACTGTAATGCTTAAAACACAAAGAAAAGAAAAATGTTTGAGCTAAGAAATATCCCCTCCCCTCAGAATGGGAGAAGGAACATTACAACTGATTCCGTACAAATAAAAAGGATTTTAAGAAACAGTACTGTCCAAAAAGGGAAACTGATTGAAAAAATTTTAAAAGTGGCCCAAGATGACTGCAGTTTGGACATAAAGGTAACAGAAACTAGGCCTATGAACTGAAGTTGAATTCTTGCTTGCAAGGACGAGGTCTATCAAACATTTCACTGAAATGTATTTTTATTTATTTATTTATTTAGAAACAGAGTCTCACTCTGTTGCCCAGGCTAAAGTGCCATGGCGTCAGCCTAGCTCACAGCAACCTCAAACTCCTGGGCTCAAGCAATCCTTCTGCCTCAGCCTCCCGAGTAGCTGGGACTACAGGTATGTGTCACCATGCTCAGCCAATTTTTTCTATGTATATTTTTAGTTGGCCAATTAATTTCTATTTTTTAGTAGAGATGGGGTCTCGCTCTTGCTCAAGCTAGTTTCAAACTCTTGACCTTGAGCGATCCATCCACCTCATCCTCCCAGAGTGCTAGGATTACAGATGTGAGCCACCGCGCCTGGCCTGAAATGTATTGATTACAACCTTCCCTATAAGATGAAGCACAAAGGACAGAATCAATCCTCTCTCTCCAGACCTCATACACTTAGTAATGGTTTACCCTATGTTAACCACGTTTGCTTTATCTTATGTATTAACGTCACAAAATGCCAATCAGAATTCTAAGAATGTCTCCTTTGCTTCACTGCCCTCTTCTCTCATTCTTGATGTAACAGACCATATAAATGCCGTGCTTTACGTAGCTCACTGGCGCGCATTCTCAGTATGCCCTGAGTCTTATGTTTCTAGGCTGCAGTACCCAACTCGGCTCAGAATAAAATTAGCTTTGATTTCTTTAAGTCTGTAGTGCCTCTCATTTAAATTTTTGGTTGACAATATTGAACAACTGTACAACAGAAATGATGACCAAGAAGAAAAGGATAAATTTCTAGAAAGATACAATTCACCAAGACTTAAGATTGAAGGAATAGAAAATCTAAATAGGTGAATAACAAATAAGGACACTGAATCAGACATCAAAACCTTCGTAACAAAGAAAAGGACTGGAACACATGGGCTCAGGGGAGAACTCTATCAATCATTAAAAAAGAATTATTATCAATCGTCCTCAAACTCTTCCAAAATCCTGAGGAGGAGGAAACACTTCTACAGTCATTCCATGAGAAAGCATCACCCTGACAGAGAAGTAAGACAAATACAAGAAAACTAAAGACCAACATCCATGATTAATCTGATCCAAAATCCTCAACAAAATAATTAAAAAATCAACTTAAAAATACATTTAAAAGGATCATACACCATTACCACAGGAATTTATTCCTAGAACGTAAGTATGGTGCAACTTATGAACCACAATCCACGCACTAACCCCCATTTAGAGAATAAGGAGTAAAACCACATGATCCGCTCAGCTGATGCAGAAAAATCATCGGAGAAGAGTAAACATCTTTTCACAATAAAAACATTCGATACACTAGGAATATAAAAAATCCACCTTCACATAATGAAGACCACATATGAACACAACAAACACCACATTCAATTTTAAAAGACAGAAAGTTTTTCCTTAAAGATCAAGAAAAAGACAAGGAAGCCTGTGTGTGCTATTTCTGCTCAACACAGTACTGAAATCCTAGCGAGAACAATTAATTAGGTAAGAAAAAGAAATATAAGGCATACAAATAGGAAGGAAGAAGTAAAATTATCTCTGTTCCCAGATGACATAATCTTGTGTGCAGAATACACAAGATTCACAAAAGAATGTGAGGACATTCATTTTATTGAATGAATTCAGTAAAAATTGCAAAATATAAACTCGACCTGAAAAAATCAGCTGTGTTCATATACACTGAGTATGAACAAACTGAAAAGGATATTACAGAAATACTTCCATGAACAATAGCATAAAATCACAAAATACTTAGGAATAAGCTTTATGAGAGAGAAAAAGTTTAGTAGACTGAAAACTACAAAACATTGCTGAAAGAAATAAGAGAAGACACAAATAAAGTCAGAGAAACCACATCTTCACAGTTTGGAATGATTAACATTGTAAAGATGTCAATAATAACAAATGCGGCCGGTGTGGTGGCTCACGCCTGTAATCCTAGCACTCTGGGAGGCCCAGGCAGGCGGATCCCTCAAGGTCAGGAGTTCGAGACCAGCCTGAGCAAGAGTGAGACCCTGTCTCTACTAATAATAGAAAGAAATTAATTGGCCAACTAAAAATATATAGAAAAAATTAGCCGGACATGGTGGCGCATACCTGTAGTCCCAGCTACTTGGGAGGCTGAGGCAGAAGGATTGCTTGAGCCCAGGATTGTGAGGTTGCTGTGAGCTAGGCTAATGCCACGGCACTCTAGCCCAGGCAACAGAGTGAGACTCTGTCTCAAAAAAAAAAAAAAAAAAATTTTTACAGTACTGTGCAGCAAAAGAAATAATCAACAGAGTAAAAACAAAACCTACACACAAGAAAATATCTTGAAAATTGTATCTGATAAAGGATTAATACTTCAATATTGAACTCCTGTAAATAAGCAAAAGAATTATCCAATTAAAAAATGGGCAAAGGCACTGACAGAATGTCTCCAGAGATGGTATACAATGACTGAGAAATATATGAATAGACAGAAAACACTGGTAATCATTAGGGAAATGCAAATAAAAAATACAGAAAGATATCACAACACACTTACTAAGATGATTACTGAGAAAAACAACAGAAAACAAGAAGTGTTTGCATGGATGCAGAGAAATGGGAGACTTGTGACCATTTGGTAGTAAAGTAAAATGGTGCAGCTGCTATAGAAAAATGTACAGTTCTAGGACCCCCTTCAAGGATACAAAAATCCAAGGATGCTTAACTCTTTTATATAAAATGGTACAATATTTGCATGTAACCTACACACATCCTCTCATATACTTTAAATCTCTAGGTTACTTATAATACATAATACAATGCCAATGTATTACTTCCTTCATGTGGATTCAGCATGGGACTAACACCTCCCAGTCACAAGTTTTACTTTTTGAAAGTGTCATAATTCTTTTTGATTTACAGTTGTTTGAATCCTCAGACCCAAAATCTGTGGATATGGAATACGTTGATACGGAGTGCTGACTATATGACCTACCCACAAATACTTCAAAACTGAATTATCATATGATCCCTCAATTCCATATCTGGGTATATACACAAAACAATTAAAAACAGGATCTGGAAAAGAGATATTTGTAAACCTGTCCACAGCACTATTGTTCACAATAGCCAAAAGGTGGAAGCAACCCAGGTGTAGATCCCAAATAAACAGATAAACAAAATGTAATATACACAGGTAATTCAATGGAACATTACTCAGCTTTTAAAAAGATAGAAACTCTGTTTTATACTACTAAGTAAATAAATCTTGAGGATACTATGTTAAGTGAAAGAAGTCAGTTATAAAAAGAAAAATATTATATGATTCCACTTATATGAGGTATCTAAAACAGTCAAATTCATACAGACATAAATTAGAATTCGGCTAGTTGCTGAATACTGGAGAAAGAAGGAAAGTGAGTTGAAATAGTCATGGTAATCAATAAAAACTAAATGAGAACAACACACAGAATAAGGTATATTTTAACTTTCCTAAGCTCATACAATGTAAAATATTTTGAAGTTATCTAACAAAATACAAAATAGTTATGCGGTTATGGCTAATACTACTGTATGTATTTTAGTATATAGTTGTTAGTATGAGTGAAAGAATATTCATGTGCACTTATCCAAAATCAATATATTTGACTTCACAAATAGCACCAGGAGAACACAAATAACCTTACAGAGAAAATAAGTAAATGCCCCACAGTAGGGAATTGTACTGAAGGTGGGGTTTATACTAAAGGTCATTGTTAGTAGCTGCCGAGTGAGGAAACATTTCCTGGCAGTGGCATAGAAACCCACTGAGGTGGTGGCCAGCAACATAAACAGCAAATAAGAGGCAGAGGAGGACAGTACCAGGAGGTGAGTTAACAGGGACCAGGTAGAGGTTACAGAAAATTTAGATGCAAAGAAAGATGAGGAGCAAAACAGTATTCCTGTTAACTGAAGAATGCAGTTCCCCCCAGACATGTTGCAGAAAATACAGGTGATATAAACACTAGTAGAGAAGGTTATGAAGTATAAGAAATGAAGTAAGTTTCCAATAAAATACTATGAGATATTCAAATATGAATTTAGCTTATCAAAATAGACATGATGAAATCTAGACAGAAAGAATAATTATTATATTGGAATACATCATCTATTCCAAGAAAAAGTAAAATTTAAACAATATCCACAGATTATGCTTAGAAAATTCAAAACACACTACAGACAACTCAATGTGTTTAAATAACAGATTATGGCAAGTCAACTAAACGGTATTTATGGGATTAAGAGAGTAACTTAACAAAAAAAAGGTGCAAATTTTGAGATATCAAAAAGTCCTATTTACGTATTATAATAAATTCACTGGACAATTCACTTACTTTAAAAGTACTCAGTCAAATGAAACTGAGGTAAAGGAGTAATTAAATTGAATTACAGGACACCCAGTGGGTGTGGGCCAGAAAATTGGCTGTGGGAGGACAGAAATCCCCACACATTTTGGTGACCAGAAGGGAAGCGTTCTGCGGTGAGTAGTGTGTGACAGGAGGAGAAACACTTTGGCTGTTTCCTATCTCAAATAGACATGAACAAGCAGAGAGGGCTGGAGGTAGTTCCATGCAGTTGCTGCAACCCAGATGCAAAGAGCAGCCAATGTTTTCCCATCTCCCGATTAGGTCTTCCAAGTACAGGAAACGGGGTAGAACCTGAATAGGTCAAGGCATAAGGTCTACAGAGGCCTCAGCTCTGACCTACACAGAGAACTGAGCACCAGATGGAATCAAGTACAGAAGGAGATGTCAAGGGAGAAGGAGACCACTTTGAAAAGGCCCTTCCTGTGTGGCAAATGGTCTAGGGACCAAAGAGTTCATAGAAGCCAGACAACAGGGTGTTGTCCATCACAATTTAAAGACTTTGCCTTTGTCTCAGTTGGAGCTGTAGCACCAGTAGAGGGTGAAAAAATAAACCATTATATGTCTAAAGAACAGAGTGGTAAGTGGGGGCAAAGAAAGATCTCCGTTTGGAGCTCAGAGATTTAAACTGTATTGTGCCGTAGAATTCTTTGACATGAGGAGAGTTTTCCAAATACTGTTTAATGGAGCAGCTTCTTCTCTGCCCATCTGAGCTCTTACCTGTGTTCATACTTGTGATACATCAACAGAAAAGTACCCAAACTCTGTAAAATAATTTGAAGAGGTTTATTCTGAACCGAGTATGTGTGACAATGGCCTGGAGAGCCACATCCAAGAAGCCTTTGAGCAAGTGGTCTTGCCTTGGTTGGGTTACAGTTTGGTTTTATATATTTCAGGAAGGCAGAAATTACATGTAAAGTCATAAATCAATACAAGGGAGGCGTCCACTGTTTTGGCCTGAAAGGCAGGATGCCTTGAAGCAGGGCATTACAGCTTATAGGTAGGTTTAAAGATTCTTTGATTTGTAACTGGTTAAAGAAATGAAGCTTCATCTAAAGGCTTGAAATGTTTTAAGTTAAGATAAGGAAGTTTGTTAATCAGAGACAAGCCACCGGACGTATACTAGACATATAGAAAGATTCAAGTAATCTGTTAAGTAAATTGAGGACCTGCAGGTGTGGTTTAAGCTGTCTTGTATACCCTTAGTCCTATAAATGAGTTATCAAGGACATCTCCAAGCAAGGAAGGGCATAATGAGGCATATCTGACATTCCTTCTCATGGCCAGTAACTCTGCTTTAGGGCATTTTTGGGGTCCCCTGGGCCAAGGGGGGTCCATTCAGTCAGCTGCGGGGGTAGTTTTAAGATTTTATTTCAGTTTACAGATACACTCCTACCCCTTTGGACTTTTTGCTATTTTCACTTTACTCTCCATAGTCTAGGGCTCTTTCCCTTGCTCCAACATGGAGATAATACTCAGGTCAGAAAGAGAGACTCCTGCTTTAAAAAAAAGAAAAGGAACATCATGTGCTGGTGCTTTTCCAAAATCCCAGCCCCACATTAAGGTAGGAGGAAGGACATTACAGATGGATCTAGGACAATATTTCACAAATTCATACACTGAATGTCCACGAGTGAATGCTTACAGAATACTTAAGATGCAGATGTCTTGCTGTCTTCCAAAATCTACTGAATCAAAAGCATGGGGGTAAGAAAACAAAGAATTTGATATTTTAAAAGCCATATGGCTTTATGCATACCTCAGCCTACTGTGGTGAAGGACAGAACATCTAAAAAAGGGGGACAGGTGAAGTCCAGATAGCACATTATGAAGCTTTTCATTTCTCAATCAATACAGTTTCAATCTCAGTCAAGCTATGCAGGGGGTCCCAAGAGGCAATCAGGGAAAATAGAAAGATCCTGACTTCTAGAGAAAAGTAATCCTCACCCAGGAAGACCAGGTTCCTATAGTTCTCCAACATCACATCCCTGTATAAAGTCCTCTGAGCAGGGTCCAGGCACGTCCACTCCTCCTGAGAGAATTCTATGGCCACATCCCTGAATGTCAAAGGCCTCTGAAATGAAAACACATTTTACCGAAGGGTTATGGGGAGGATTCTTATGTTTACACAAAAAGAGAAGAGGAGAGAGGTGAAAGGATCGATTCATTGAATTGGGTGTTCTGACAAATCCAGGGAAGGTATTTTTGAGAACATTATGTCTCCCTAATTCTGTTTTATTATACTTTTCCTCTAAAGGTTCTAACTCCCTCTAAATGAGTATGGATTTCTTATTTTGTGGACAATACAGGAAATATACAAATAAAAAATCAGGCCAGGCGTGGTGGCTCACGCCTGTAATCCTAGCACTCTGGGAGGCCGAGGCAGGCTGATCATTTGAGCTCAGGAGTTCAAGACCAGCCTGAGCAAGAGCGAGACCCCATCTCTACTAACACAAAGAAATTATCTGGACAACTAAAAAATATATATATATATAGAAAAAATTAGCTGGGCATGGTGGCGCATGCCTGTAGTCCCAGCTACTCAGGAGGCTGAGGCAGAAGGATTGCTTGAGCCCAGCAATTTGAGGTTGCTGTGAGCTAGGCTGACGCCACGGCACTCTAGCCCTGGCAACAAAGTGAGACTCTGTCTCAAAAAAAAAAAAAAAAAATCAATGCAGGGTTATCTCTATAGATGTGTTAGATACTATTTTTGACACAGGAAGTGATACTCAGTATCTAGATGAGCTAACAGATGAGTGGTGACTTCAGATGACAACATCTATGATGCCTTTAAAGAAAGATCAGAATCTAAAATCCAAGATGATGATAGCAACAACAGTGACTGAAGCTTCTGAACACTTCCCATGTGCTGGGCATTATTCCAAACACAAAAGCAGAAAAGATGGCTGACAAGTGAAAAGGCAGAGGGAGAGTCAGTGTTTACTGGGTCTACAGTTTCAATTTTCCAACAGGAAAAACTTCTAGCAACTTGTTGCACAATAATTTGAATATACCTAACATTACCGAACTGTGAACAAGGGAACAAACTTTACGAAAAGACATATCAAACACATGATCAAAGACCAGAAAACTCAATTCTCACTGAAAGATGTGGAGATGTAAAGACCTCTGTGATGAGAAGCCTAGAGCCATTCAAAGACAAAGAAAACATAAGAGATTTCAGTGAATCTGACTACGTCGTGTCAAAGGAGAACAAACGTAATTATGAAAAGAAAAAGAAAATTGAAGGGTTTACCAGGCTCAACACAAACCTCTTATGACATTAAATAAAATACCTGAAATAAGACATACATAAAAATTCAAATTAAACTGAGACATAATCAAAATGTTAAACAATCAAAGTTTAGATGTAAATGAAACATAGTATTCTGTAATCCTGCAAGGCCTTCCAAATAAAGATAAAATAAACAACAAACAAAGGCACAATAAAAAACAGGTGGCATGAGAAAAAGAAGGTTTCTGTTTCACATTTAAAGAATATATAATCTTAAAAGGGCACCAGCATATGTATAAAGAATGTAAACCACAGGATACAAAATAGATCCTGAAATATATGAACAGAAAATTGAGCAAAGTATGAAAATCCTTTTTATATATACATGTCCAGAAAATAATGAAAATGACACAGACTTACAAGAAACTGAAAAATGTTAAAACAAAGGTTTGTCATTTTCCCCAGGTTTTCAAAAATATAAAAAGAACAAAGTAGTAAGTTTTGTTTAATGAGGGGGAATCTCACATGTTCTGGGTAGCAGAGGGTATCTTTGCAGCTGGGGGTGGGGAAAGAATCTTAGCAGATCTAACAAACTACCAAATGCTTCAGCCTAGAGAAAGCAATCACTCTTTCAAGTGTCAACCTGAAGGAACCTTTAGACATCTGTAGACATGTAGGCAGGCACAGAGGCAGCCACTGTGACATTCTTTATAACAGTGAAAAATTATAAAGATCCACACGTCTTGTTTCAGAGAATATGCTAACGAAAATGTGAAATAGCAAGCTATCCACGTTTACTAACATGAAAACATGTAAATTTTCACAACTAGTAGGATAAATTATCATAAAGAAACATTCCCTGAAGAATTTTTTCTAAAATCTCATAACAACGTGCAATACATCTGTACAAAACTTGCTCTGCCTCCTGCCAAACAATTGACAAAAGTGGTTCCAAAGTGACACTGGAGAGATGGTGGCAGATTGACAAAGGGATGCTTTACACCTCAGAGTCTGAGCTGCATCTTTGTGTGGGGTTTTACTTTAACACAAACATACACAGGAGGTGATGTTTAAAATAAAAACTACATATTTAATAACAATTGGTGGAACGAGAATATGGCTCCACCCTGAAGACAAAGTAATGCTGCTCAGTATCTGAGCAAAATTATAACCATTTTTACCTAAAACACCTGTTGCAGAAGAGGTTCTGAAAGAACACCACAGTCTCCATGGAAGGGATGTGCTGAGAATGGTTTAAAAACTTTCCTGCTCGGCCAGGCGCGGTGACTCACGCCTGTAATCCTACCACTCTGGGAGGCCGAGGCGGGTGGATCACTCAAGGTCGGGAGATCGAAACCAGCCTGAGCAAGAGTGAAACCCCGTCTCTACTAAAAATAGAAAGAAATTAATTGGCCAACTAAAAATATATAGAAAAAATTAGCCAGGCATGGTCGCACATGCCTGTAGCCCCAGCTACTTGGGAGGCTGAGACAGAAGGATTGCTTGAGCCCAGGAGTTTGAGGTTGCTGTGAGATAGGCTGACACCACGGCACTCTAGCTCAGGCAAGAGAGTGAGACTCTGTCTCAAAAAAAAAAACTTTCCTGCTCTAGGCCCTTTTTGTTAGAACAAGAGGCCCATTCACCGTTCTGTGGCAAGCATATCTTGCTCTCACTCTGCAAACTTATATCTTGTTCTTGTTCTATAAACCGATTATCTTGTCCTTCCTTAATAAACTTCATTTTACACATGCAAAAACAAAAAACAAGAAACAAACAAAAAAAACCTTTCCTGCTCTAAGGCAAGAGGATTGCTAGAGCCCAGGAGTTTGAGGTTGCTATGAGCTATGCTGATGCCACTGTACTCTAGCCTGGGCAACAGAGTGAGACCCTGACTCAAAAACAAACAAAACAAAATATATATACACACACACACATGTCTGTATGTGTGTGTATGTATGTGTGTATTAAATATATCTAAAAAAATAAAAACTTTCCTGCTGTTAGATATTTACTACAAAGGTAATTATCAGAAAAGATTTCCCACTCCTGATCTTTTTCCAAAATTAACCAGGTATTTGTGCACCTTAATACATGACTTCACATGCAGCTTCTCTAATCTTGGTCTACAGGCAGCTGACAGTGCATCCAGATCTCAGCTGCCCAACAGCACTGACACGACAGGACCACACCTTGTGTACAATCCATGTATGGGTGGGAAGCCCTATCCAGGACCATGCCCAGTGGAGCCTCTTCACAGGGTCATGCCACTGGGTCACAGTGAGGTGGAATCTCAGTGGAGATGACAGGGACTGAGGGAAGGCATGGGCGAGTGCGAGCAAACAAACAGGCAGACGCTTCAGAGTCACAGATCAGCAACTCCAGTGCCTGGCATTTCAGAAAGGAGGGAGACACAGAACAGTTCACTGAGAATATCACCTTACCTGAATAAGAGCCATTCCTGACTCCCTTCCTTTCCTCTTCTGGGCTTCTTCTTCATGTAACTGGAGTGTTTAGAAGTCAATCCTGAACGATAAAAATATGCTGTTTAATGCTCAGAACCAACACACCCCCTTGCTGTGACAACCACACACACAGGTTGGATACTGGATACTGGTGGGGACATGTCCCTAAGCGGGGAGCAGAGTCGGGGGAGGGAGGTGCCAGGCTTACTGCCTCTGAGTGGAGCTCAGCCCTGGCTTCACATTACGGTCCTGAGGCATTTTGCAGATTCATCTCTTATGCCCTCTTACTAGAGATTCCCATTTACAGTGTTAGGTTAGGCCCAAGCTTAATAATATTTAGAGTTGATTGTATTCTGGGTCCAGTCAATGCTCTGAGTCCTCCATCGCTGAGGGCTGAGATCAGCCTGTGATCCACTCAGGGATGAGGGGGGCTGTGCTCTGTATCGGGTTTGTCAGGGCCGGGTCTGTGCCCTGGAGGGGAGCTGAGTCCAGCCCAGCTCCCCACTGCTGCAGCGTATGGCAAAGATGGTCCTCTGTTGCCCACTGCCCCAGGAGAGATGCAGAAACAATAAACTTCTACAGGAAGACCAACCAGTGAGTTTTTGACATCTTTAGTCAGATCTTGCTCCCCTCCTGGTGAAGCCCACACAATCGCTGCAGCAATGTAAATGGGAATCTCTAATAATTAGAGGGCATAAGAAATGAATCCGCAAAATGCCTCAACACCCTAATGTGAAGCCAAGGCTGAGCTCCACTCAGAGGCAGTCAGCCCGGCACCCCCCACCCCAACTCTGCTCCCTGCTTAGGGACATGTCATCACCAGTATCCAGACAGTGGAAGTTAAAAGAGCAGAAAGAAACAGGCAGATTATACAGTATGGTCCACAGGTGGGGTTGAGGGTGTTGAGGCTTTATTATGTGTATGTGTTTTAATGGAAAATACCTCCTTCTGGGTAAGCTGACCAAACTAACTCCCTTGAACTAAAAATTGACGATGCCATGGAGGAAGGATGCCACACTGTCCTGGGACTTCGAGTGTAGCTGGCAAGTGGGACACAATCGCAGGGCCAGCAACAGTCAAGAGCAGGGACAGACCATTCCCAGTTACTACTGAGTAGAAACGACAGGCCTTGAGACGGGGTGGGCCTGTGGGATGCAAAGGCAATAAAACCTCAGTGATGTGATAGAGACTGACTGACTTGCAGAGGGAACCTGAAATGAAAGGGTGGGAGAGGCGGGAGACTAGACCTGAAGGAGGAAAAAGGGCAAAAGCTGTGATGAGTTAAGGACAAAGGGTAAGACCAGGGACAAAGACCTGAGACAGGAAATGTTCTGTGTTTGGGCAAAGAAAAACGCAAATGTGATGGGGTGGTGGAAAATATCTCTGAACCTAGACCTGAAGGAGAAACGGCCAGAGTCAGGACAATTTAGGGACAAAGGGTAAGAGCAGGGACAAAGACTTGAGACAGGAAAGAGTTTGGAAAAAGATAAATGCAAATGTGACCAGGGCAGAGAGAGCCACGAGAAGGGTGAGCTCCCATCAGGAGGAGGCTGCCCACACTGACAGGGCTCTGATGACACAGGGCTGTGGAGCCACAGGGAGGATCTGGATTTGTCCTGAGGAACATGGGAAGCCAGGGGAGGGCTCAATGCCAGGGACTGACATGACCTGTCTTTAGATTT
Source organism: Lepilemur ruficaudatus (assembly GCA_963574885.1). NCBI lineage: Eukaryota > Metazoa > Chordata > Mammalia > Primates > Lepilemuridae > Lepilemur > Lepilemur ruficaudatus. Next base: position 13,067 of record CAUYRT010060004.1, read on the forward strand.
AGCCCTGATAATCCTAATGCAAAGAAAGGCCTCTGTAGATGGTTTCTCTCTCTAAGCCCGTTTCTTCCGTTCTTGTGGGTTTGTTTCCATTTTGTTTACAGACATACACTCAATTTGGCCAATCATTTCAGAGGCCAAATGTCAATCAAATTGAGGTTTTCTGGTCTAGTCCCTCATTTCCATGTTACAGGTAGGCTCACTGAGGCCAGAGGGGGAGACATTTCACCAGGTTGTCCAAGAAGGTCTAAGTTGAGTGAGAAGAATGAGGTATAACTAAATTCTAACACAATGGCCTAGAAGGGCCAATGAGGTGAGTTGGTCTTTATCACATCTCCACTTGAAAATTGCACGACCATCATTCACATGTCTAAGCAAAAAAAAAGCCCTTCTCCTTCAACATTCTGATGCTACTGATTCTGATGCTACTGATGCTACACTTAATTTCTTTTTACAGGAAAAATCACAGTAATATATTGGTATGTGTTCACAATTACGTGAACACACAGTTACTGGTGTTGAAGACAGTGAAAGATAATCGGTTGTAGAAATAAGTTCTGAGCAAATTTTCTAATCAAGAATGCATGGACATTCCATTTAGAACATCATTCCAAGTGAATCCGGCCCATCTTTCAACATATGCACAGAATGGGCTAGAGGGACTCCAGGAAAACATCTACTTAGTAAATCACAGATCACTATTTGAACAGATTATATGAAGGAAGAAAACTGAATAGACTAACTGGTTAAACTAGGTTTTGATTTTAAGGTAAAAAGTCATTGACATCTCTACCAACTATACACTGAAACAATCTAAAATCATCTGTTGGTTACCACGGAATGTTTTCAATAAATACTAATAATAAAGAGTAGAAAGCGTGCAGACCTCCATCTAAACTATACACAATTAATTTCAAAGAGAAACTATTTTGAAATGGTTTAATAATCTAATAAATTCTGGGGTCAAAGGGAAAAATTTTAAAATATATTATATTTAGAAAAGAATTAAGTGAAGTACACTGATTATAGGATGCCATCAAGGCTTATTTTGGAAGTAATTATATATGGAAAATTCATCTGAATAAACTGAAATTTATTTCAAACTAAAAAAAAAAAAAAAAACAATGAATGAAATGAAGGGGAACCAGAAAAATAAAAGGTAAATCCATTATCAAATGAAAAGAAATCCACTTTCAATGTTCCTTGTAAAAAGCAGCACAAAGCAACAGAGACTCATTTTTTGTCCTATGTCACTCCCCTAGTCCCCACCCCATCCCAAGAAAGGAGGGTGACCCACAACTGAATGAGTCAAGTCACTGTCCTCTGGCTGAACAGGGACTGCAAGCAGAACTACACTCTGATGCCATAATTATGAAATGCAGTAGCCCTTATAGACAGGAGTTTTGCAATTCTCATGCTCATCTGTGTAACTTAAACACACAAAATTTAAATTTGTTATATTGCAAATAAATCAATATATTACAACTTAATCATTCATATCCAATCAAGTCACCACTCATCTGGAATCAGGTTCACCCTCTTTCTTCATTACTGTGTTTCCCACTCTCATTCCGCACATATCCCTCATTCTCTCCTTCTCTCTTTAGCTCTTTCTTCCCCCTCTTAAGTTTTCCCCTGGGTTTCTGCCCCTCCCCTCTCCTCTTCTGCTTTCTCCCCTTCTTCCCTCTATTCCTTCTATTCCACCTGAGCTGCTCCATTCTTAAAACTTGTTTCACCTGCTGTTGCTCTTTCTCCCCAATCTTTTGATTGTCCCCAATCTGCTGTATTTCTGCCTCTTTCTTCCCCATCTCTGCTCCCCCCTGCTCTCCCTGTTAAATTCCCTCTTCCTGTTACACCCACTGTGTCCACTCTCTGGCACCCCGAGATCCCTAGGCTTCCTCCCTGCTGTGGTGCTCCCTCTTGTCCCAGCACCACGCTGCTCTGCCTATCCTGGCTCCAAATAATTCGTCCCTTCCCCTCTCTGTCTCAGGTGCATCCCCTTTGCTGCCTCTCTCCCCGTTCTGCTGTCCTTCTCTTGGGAGACAGATTCTCTGTAAATCTCTCCACTTGCTTAGGCTGGGCGCGGTGGCTCACGCCTGTAATCCTAGCACTCTGGGAGGCTGTAGGCGGGTGGATCACTCACGGTCAGGAGTTCGAAACCAGCCTGAGCAAGAGCAAGACCCCGTCTCTACTAAAAATAGAAATAACTGACCAACTAAACATATATAGAAAAAATTAGCCGGTAGTCCCAGCTACTCGGGAGGCTGAGGCAGGAGGATTGCTTGAGGCCAGTTTGAGGTTGCTGTGAGCTAGGCTGACGCCACGGCACTCTAGCCCAGGCAATAGTGTGATACTCTGTCTCAAAAAAAAAAAAAAAAAAAATTCTCCACTTGCTTTTCTCCCTCTACTACTTTCTCAGCTTCTTTGACTCTCTGAAACTCCCTGACCCATGCTCTACTTTGACATGTGTGTATGTGTCTCCCTCATTCTTCCTTTCCTCTTTACCAGTCATTCTCTTTCCCTCTGCATTATCTCTTTCTCCTGACCCCCTTTGCCCACACATTCACAGCGAGGAGGATGGAATACGATGTCCGCCTTGCAGAAGAGCACATTTTCCAGTGGGGGATAATTTCAGACGTTAGAACTTCGGATGTGACGACAGGCCCCATCACCTCCCGTAACGCGGGGTCAGGCAAAGCGGTGACTGCGAAGGGGAGGCCTGGGGAGTAGAAGGGCCCGGCCCAAGGACAGGGCGGGGGTGTCTTAAGAGACGGGTGGGGTCTGCAGATTCCCACGAGCAGGCAAAGGACACCGCCTCCTCTGAAATGCGGCTGCTGCGCGGCCCTCCAGGGGCGGACAAAAGCGAGGCTTGGAGGATATGACAGACCTGAACGTACCTCCTAGGTGAGGACTTTAAACGGCGCGGGGCAGACGAAGAGGTCGGCAAAGGCTTTTTTTTTTTTTTTTTTTTTTGAGACAGAGTCTCGCTCTGTTGCCCTGGCTAGAGTGCCGTGGAGTCAGCCTAGCTCACAGCAACCTCAAACTCCTGGGCTCAAGCAATCCTCCTGCCTCAGCCTCCCCAGTAGCTGAGACTACAGGCATGCACCACCATGCCCGGCTAATTTTTTCTAAGTATTTTTAGCTGTCCAATTAATTTCTTTCTATTTTTAGTAGAGACGGGGTCTCGCTCTTGCTCAGGCTGGTTTCGAACTCCTGACCTTGAGCGATCCGCCCGCCTCGGCCTCCTGGAGTGCTAGGATTACAGGCATGAGCCACCGCGCCCTGCC
>CAUYRT010060005.1:0-59863 GCA_963574885.1 Lepilemur ruficaudatus
TTTTTTTTTTTTTTTTTTGAGTCTGAGTTTCACTGTGTTGCCCGGGCTAGAGTGCCGTGGCATCAGCCTAGCTCACAGCAACCTCAAACTTCTGGGCTCAAGCGATCCTTCTGCCTCAGCCTCCCGAGTAGCTGGGACTACAGGCATGTGCCACCATGCCCGGCTAATTTTTTTCTATATATTTTTAGTTTGCCAATTAATTTCTTTCTATTTTTTAGTAGAGACAGGGTCTTGCCCTTGCTCAGGCTGGTTTCGAACTCCTGACCTTGAGCGATCCTCTCGCCTTGGCCTCCCAGAGTGCTAGCATTACAGGCGTGAGCCACTGTGCCCGGCCTAGAACTTGCTATTCAATGTATTAATAAAGCATATATGTTCAAATTACAAATTTGTTTTTAAAATATTTTGATATAACTATATTTCAACCATTGGTTTCCTGTGTAATCCTATATATTTTTTCTGTGTATTTTTAAAACAGAATCCTATATGCTTTATTTTATACATTTAAAATATTATACTAAGAAGATGGCCAGGCATGGTAGCTCATGCCTGTAATCCCAGCACTTTAGGAGGCTGAGGCAGGAGGATTGTTTGGGGCCAGGAGTTCGAGACCAGCCTGGGCAACATAGGGAGACACTCATTTCTACAAAATAAGAAAAAAATTAGCTGGGCATAGTGGCGCGTGTCTGTAGTCCCAGCTACTCAGGAGGCTGAGGCAGGAGGGTCACTCAAGCCCAAGAGTTTGAGGTTGCTGTGAGCTAGGCTGATGCCACGGCACTCTAGCCCAGGCAACAGAGTGAGACTCTGTCTCAAAAAAACATTAAAAAAACAGCCCTGGTTTAGGAAACGCTATACAAGATCAATCCAGCCAGCTTGCTGGGCTCTGTCGTGGAGTGACCATTCTCACGAGCAGTGAGCTGCACAGGGCAGGAGCTCTGGGGCCACACAGACTTGGGTTTGAAACTCAACTCTGCTACTTATTAACAGTGGATCTTTGGGCACGTCATCAAATCTCCCAGAGCTCAGTTTCCTCCTCTGAAAACTGGGGTTAAAGAGACCTTCCCCTGAACAGGCTGTTTCATGGAGGTTTAGAAACCACACATGGCAATGGGTCTGGTGCACGGATGGTGGCCATAGCTCGCTATTGGCTGTTGCACAGAGGTCCTCTCTGATCCCCGCATGGCTGGCAGGATGCTGCTCTATCTGCCCTTTGAGCGTTTCACGGGCCCAAATGAGAAGCTACTGGTGATGAAGGGACAACCCCATATCTGGAGAGCTCATTTCAGCCCCAAAGGCATCCTTCTGACGGGGAGCACTGCCCACACTGCTCCTGACCTTGCAGACAGACATCTGGTTGGTGGTGAGAGTGCCTGTCTTGTCGGAACAAATGACAGAGGTGCAGCCCAGGGTTTCCACAGAGGGCAGGCTCCTCACGATGGCGTTCTTCTTTGCCATCCGCCGGGTGCCCAAGGCCAGGCAGGTGGTGATCACAGCAGGAAGACCTGTGGGGAGGGAGGGAGTTGAGTGGAAATATGGGGGAAGGGAGGGAGACTTGTGTGGTTAGCTAAATAATGGCCCCCAAAGAAATCAGGTCATGGCCGGGTGCGGTGGCTCACGCCTGTAATCCTAGCACTCTGGGAGGCCGAGGCGGGTGGATCACTCAACGTCAGGAGTTCGAAACCAACCTGAGCAAGAGCGAGACCCCATCTCTACTACAAATAGAAAGAAATTAATTGGCCAACTAAAAAATATATAGAAAAAAAATTAGCCGGGCATGGTGGCACATGCCTGTAGTCCCAGCTACTAAGGAGGCTGAGGCAGGAGGATTGCTTGAGCCCAGGAGTTTGAGGTTGCTATGAGCGAGGCTGACGCCACGGCACTCTAGCCCGGGCAACAGAGTGAGACTGTCTCAAAAAAAAAAAAAAAAAAAGAAATCAGGTACTAATCTCTGGAACCTGGAAATATTACCTTACTTGGAAAAAGGGTCTTGGCAGGTGAGACTAGGAAATGGGAGGAGAAAGAAGCTGCCGTACCTTCTGGGATTGCAGCCACAGCCAGGGCCACGGCGATCTTGAAGTAGTAGATGGCTCCACGGAACCAGGAGCCCCCGTGGACGGGATCGTTGAAGTGGCCGATGTTGATGAGCCAGACGGCCACGCAGATGAGGGAAATGACCTTGGAGAGCTGCTCCCCGAACTCATCCAGCTTCTGCTGCAGGGGGGTCTTATCCTGTTCGGTGGCCGCCATTTGGTCTCGGATCTTCCCAATCTCGGTGCTTACGCCAGTGGTGGCCACGATGCCCAAGGCCTTGCCGGCTGCAATGTTGGTGCCCTGGGCAAGAAGAAGAGGCCAGAAATCAGGCGAGAGGTGACCCTCATGTCACATTCCCCCAGCCGAGAGGCTCATCTCTTCTCATGGCGCCACGCTTCTCCCAAACCAGGGTCTCTGGCTTGAGCACGTGACAGCTGGCCCTGGATTGCTCACCGAGAAAAGCATGTTCTTCTTGTCCTGGTTGACAGCACGGGGGTCAGGGACAGGTTCTGTGTGCTTGATCACAGATACAGATTCTCCTGTGGAGAAGGGGCCAATGGGTTTTCAGATGACATCATGTCCTTCTCCCTGGCCTCTCCTAACTCCCTCCCTGCTCAGTGAGACATCTGGAGGATGTCTGGACTCCGGAGGAAGTCCCCAGAGGTAATGGGAAGTCCACTGCGCTTAGAGCAAAAAGAAAGACCTTGGCCCTAGCCCCAGCGTGACTGCTTACAAGCTGCGTGACTTTGATCACTTAACTTCCAGTTGCTCCTCTGTAAAATGGGGACAAGAATATGCACACTTCAGAGCAATGTCTTGGTGGAAAACAAATAAGCCGATGTGTCTGCAAGTGCACTGTCAACTGTCAAGCACATTCCTGGGAGGCAGCGGTCCCCGCCCTTGGGACCTTGCCTCCCTCACCCTGATAGTGGGCGCTCAGGGCAGAATCACCCTGGGCCAGCCTGGCCTTGCCACCTTGAACCACAGAGCCATGGAGAATGTTCTCTGCTCTTCGCCCTCTCTTTCCCAGTGGAGAAACAGAAGCAGCCATGGTTTTAATTGTATCTGAACCCTCCATCTTGTCCTGATGAATCTTACGGTTCCTCCCTTGAGGACTTTTGAGGACATCGGAGGAGACGGGACAGTTCTCTGGGTGTGTACACCCCTGTGTCCATGGGGAATGGGTGGGCTGATGGCCATATGGAGAATGGGCACAATCATCTGGCCCTCTTCCATGACCCCTTGTGTCTCAGGCTTGTGACAGAGTGAACAAAGTTGAGCACCGCTGATACCGCTGCTACCACGGAGCCAGGAGAGGCCTCGCGCTGAGGTTCTCTGTCCACTGGAATCTGTCCCTGTCTGTCCACCCAGCTCTCCCCCCTGCACCCTCCCCCACGCACCTCCCCCCTGGCCAGCAGACCTGTCAGGATGGACTGGTCCACCCGGAGGGTGGTGGACTTGATGGAGAGGATGCGGATGTCTGCAGGGACTTTGTCCCCCACTGTGGAGAGAGCAGAGAAGGGTGAGCTCAGTTGACAGTGGAGTTCTCTTCCTTCCTAAGAAAAACCCCATCCATGTCTGATCCCCCCTCATCAATCCTGCGGGTCTCAGGGACCACTGTTGTAGCGCCCATCCCTGCTGTCCCCTTCTCAATGGCCCCTCTTCCCGCCGCGAGCCCCGTGAGGGGAGTGCCCGCACGCTGCCTCATGCATGGTATGTGCTCGACAAACGCACACTCAGTGACTCAAGGGAAACTTCGGGACAGTCCAACCATAGGACAGAGAAACTAAAGCTGAGAATGTGTGAGACAGACAGGGGGACGAGAATGAGAAATGTGGGGAGCGAAAGGCAAGAAAAGGATTCAGAGAAAACAGGGCGAGAAGGGACATCAGGGTGAGAGAACGAAGTGGACAGCCGGGGAAGGCAGGAAGAGATAGAAGAAAATACGGGAATTGAGAAAATCAAGGTCAACGGAGAATGAGGAGTGGAGGTGCGGCCGGAGAGAAGGGAGTGCCAGGGAGGTGTGAGCAGGGGAGGGGGCGGGGGCGGGGGACGCAGGTTGGTGACAGAATCATGCTAGCCGGGCCAGAGCATCTGAGGGCAGGCAGGGAGCCAGGGTGAGTGAGCTGGGGAGACAGCCGGGACAGGTGTGGAGGAGGAAAAGCAACACACGCTGCGGCGCTGGGGGATGCGCAGGTGGGGCAGGGCGACCGCCGAAACCGCCTTGGGTGGGGCTGAGGAGGCCGACAGCCCCCAGACTCCGAGACCTCTGGAGGAGGACACACACCTCCCAGGGCCTCTGCCCAATTCCGCCTGGGCCCATGGATGGTACTGGGGACAGGGTCCCACCACTCTCCTTTCCCTCCATTTCTAAGGTCCCTCCTGTGCCAGAGGAAGTGGATGGAGGATGGAGGAGGGGGGAGGTAGAGATGGGACACCCTGACACCCAAGCCTGAGTGATATTTATAGATGCTTATGGCACTGACTTCACACTGTCACCGCAGTAGGACAGCCCTGCCATGGGGCATCGGGGTCTTCAGCCCACCTCTGCTCCCTCTCCCCAAGCTTCCCGGGCAGTGACGTGGGTGTCTGGTGGGGGGAAGGAGGCCTAGGGAGGTCTACTCTGCCTGCCAGGGGCCTGGAGTTGAGGGAAGGCCTGTGCGGGGCAAATATAAAAACCGCTGAAGGGGGCAGAATCCCAGTAATCTTAGCCACCCGGCCCCCACCCCTCCCTGGTCAGGCATTAAGTGTCCCTCACCGGAGGGGCGGGGCACCTCCTTGAGCTCCCCTCCTCCCAGGTCCCGTGCTCTCTCCTGGGCCTGAGTTTCCCTTACATGGCCGGGGGCTTGAGACTTCAGCCTCCCTCCTCCCTTCCACACTCGCTCCTTCCCCTCTGAGAGGCCTCAAGGGCACTGAGAGGTCAAGACTGAAAGCTGACCAAGCTTGGGGGTGGGTGGAAGGAGAGGGAAGCCAGGCCTCCTCGGGAGGGGGTGGAGACGGGGCTATTGGCAAGGCCTGGGTTCCACCTGTTGCTTGCAAGTGCTGGCTGAGAGCAGGGGGAGCAGGGGGTCTGCCTGCAGCTTCAGGGACAGGACTGGCTGTTCCTGCTGAGACTGACGGCGAGAGTCGCCATGGCCGGAATGCCCTGGGCTGACCTTCTGAGGAGTCTGGGAAGGAGAAGCAGACTCCACCATCCTCCTGGGCACCAGGGTCACAGGCTGACCAGCCCCCACCTTCTTCTTGGTCTTGCACCCACAACCTCCCATCCTGGACCACCCATTCCCAACACTCACCAGCCACCTCTACAATGTCCCCTGGGACAATGTCCCGAGCCTTGATCCTTTGCACTGCTTTTCGGTCAGCCCGGTAGACCTTCCCCATCTCGGGTTCATATTCCTTCAGAGCCTCGATGGCATTCTCTGCATTACGCTCCTGAGGGGACAGGGCAGGGGAGAGGAGGGCCATAAGAGGAAGGAAGCTCATGGATAGGGGAGGGGAGGATTTGGGGCATGGGGGGGGTCGAGATGGAGGAGCAGTGGCCAGGATCCTGGGGGAAACAGGGACATCGCACAGGAGGCAGGGTCATGCAGTTCTGGCTCCTGGCACAAGGGAGGAGACAAAACCCCACATGAAGGCAGGAGTGTGCATGGTCATGTGTTGGGGGTAGCTGAGGAAACTGTCACCTATGGCTGAAAACAGGTGAGAGGGTTTTGTGGAAAGAAGAAAGGAGAATCAAAGAAAATCAGAAAGCAGATGACAGGAAAAGTAGAGGGTGGTGAGATAAGAGGAAGAAGGAAATCAAACTAGCACCTATGGAATTCCTAGTCTATACCAGGCACACTCATCATCTTGTTTGATTTCACCATGAGCCTGAGGGGCGGGATTATTAGCCCCATTTTATGGATGAGGAAACTGAGGTTCAGAAGGATGAAGGAAACTTGCTCAGGGTCATGTAGCCAGCAAGTGACAGTGGGTCACATTCTCCCACCTTTTCCCCAACACCCCATCCCACTTCCAAATTGGGCGATAGCACCTGAGGAAAAGGCAAGCCCTGGGGAAGTGATGGAGGCGGTTGGAGGGAGGGTTGGCTTCAGGATCAGTGTTGGGACATGAAGGAGTTAGGAGAGGTGGAGCTAACCTGCCAAACCCCCACGATGGCATTGGCAATGAGGATCAACAGGATGACAAAGGGTTCAACAAAGGCGGTGATGGTCTCTTCACCTTCCTCAAACCAGGCCAGCACCTGGGAAGCAGGGGAGAGGAGAATGACAGGTAATAAAGCCCCCAAAGCAGGTGAAGAAGGGAAGTGGAAGGATTCCAGAGGCTACTGCAGAGGTGAGACCATGTGCAGGTGCTAACAGGGCAGGGCATCATGGAGGTGCTGCAGCCCCACATCTGCCTGAGGCTCTGCACACTCTGGGCTCAGACTCGGCATGCCAGCCACTGCCACTATTCAGCAGGAAGAGGTGAGGACAGTCATGCACAACTTGGGGATTAACTGTGAATGCTTTCAGGTTCCCCTGACTGTGTTGCTGGCTTGGAAGCCAACCTCAGGGCCCACCCAGGCCCACTACCCCCACAGCCACCTCCATCCCGAGGGAGCCAAAACCCATAGGAAAAACCCTGTGGTCCTCATGGGCGCCTGGCCCACCCGCAGTCCTCCCCCACAGCCGAGGCAAGGGAGCTCCGATTTCATGAGGGAGCAGGAGGGGGGATAGTGTTACTGGGGCCTCCTGCACACGCCCCGCCCCAGCTGTTGCCACTGCCAGGCAACAGACACAGGCAAATGTCAAGGAGCAAATCTGAGAAGGGAGGAGTGAGGCCCTGCCAGCTTGTACTCAGGGACAGAGGGATGCGGTCTCCTTTAAGGAGACCAAGGCACAGGGAGCCTTTTTCGTCCTCCGAGTCTTGTCTCCCAGCAGGACTGGGATACTAAGGCAGAAACTCCGAAATGCAGGTTGACTGCTAGGATCGTGGGTGCTGCGGGGCTGTAGGAACTAGGGGAGCGCCCTGGCAGGAGAGGTGGCAGGCCCTGAGGAGGGCGGGAAAGCGGTGGCGGCAAGTCAGGCTGGGCAGGGAGGAGAGCGAACCAGAGTCCCAGCCCTGATGGGGGCGGGCCAGGGCGCGGGGCCTTGGGGCGTGTCTGGAGTCACCCTCGCACAGCAGCTTTCCCGCCTCGATGAGCGAGTCTTTCCCTCGACCAATCAGCGTAAGGAGGCCGGGGAGGGCGGGGCAGGGGTGCCAGGAGGCTCGGGGATTGGTGGAGCGGGCCGCCTGGGGCATGCCGGGAGAGGTGGTGGCCCGGGAGCCGCAGGCGGCATTAGAGCCGTGCTGCGAGCCCAGCGCTTGGGGGGTAACCCGAGCCCTCCAAGCCCTTCAAGCTGCGAGGGTGGCTTAGCTTCAGTGTTTTGGCCGAGAACACCCTTAAGGCTTAAAATAAAACCTGCCTGTGGGGTGTAGCGGAGGACAGAGGAGGACGCGACTCAGCCCTTCCCCGCCCCATCCGTAAAGTAGGATGCTCGGGGCCTGGGCTAGAGGAGCCTCCGCCGCGACAGACGCTCCTGATGCCCCCGCTCACACCCCCAGCCAGCCCCAGACGCCCTCTCACACTTACAAAGGAAATGCAGGCGGCCAGGAGAAGAATCCGCACCAGGAGGTCTTCAAACTGCTCTACCACCAACTCCCACAGGGACTTCCCTGGGGGAAGAGGCGCGGAGAGGGGCCCGGAGTTAAGGTCTAGAGGATGAGGGTCTGGGACTGCGAGTGCAGGCTGGGGTCCAGGGACTGGAGTGCCTTGAGTTCCGGCTTGGAGCGGGGAGGCTCCAGGGTGATGGGCAGGCAGCTTGGTAGGAGAGAAGGGCTGAGGGAGCTCTCCAGGAGTCCAGAAACAGGCTCCTCCAAGTGTTAGGCAGTTGTTTAATGGTTGGATGCCTCCAGGAGAAAGTGCCCCCCATCCCCAGGACTCTAATCATTGGGGAGGGGTATTTGCCCAAGGAGTCTATGGAGAAAGGAATGGGACACAGTGAGGAGGGAGGGTCATTTATGAGAGCCCAGGGATTCTAGTAACTTACCTTCCTCAGCAGGGAGCTCTTCCCAGGAAAAAGGAAAAAGAAGAAAAGGACATATTCATTTTGGGGTTTGGCCTCATGTCCCCCACATCCAGGACTTTGTGGCTAAGGTAAGAGAATCAGGCTGCCAAAAGGGCATCTGAGGTCCATCAAGGTCATCCCACAAAACCTCCCAAAACTCTAGATCTCAGGCACCCTCTTTTCTCAGTATCCTCTTCCCCCTGCAATCATTGGACCATGGCCCAGCTCTTCCCTAAGATACCCTGGAGGGAGAAACTGTGTGTGTGTGTGTGTGTGTGTGTGTTTTGTGTGTGTGTGTGTTGGGGTTGCAGGAGGGCGTTACCAGCCTTTCCTCCAAGGGACACTCACCATTGGGGCCGTATTTTTCCAGATGCCGCTTAACTTGGTCTGGGGTGAGGCCTGTGGTCTCGCTTACCCCAAAATAGGCCAAACATTCCTCTGTGGTCTTGGCGTGTGCGGCATCCATTGTGCTCCCTTCCTGGGGGCCAGGGCGCGGTGTGTTCTTCCGGGGGTTCTCACTCGTGGGGTCCTTCCTCAGTGTGTCCACCTGCCTGTCTGCCCGGGTTTCCTCCTTTTCCTCTCCTGCCCCCCCCCCAGGTTTTTCTTTCCTCTATGAAGCTCTGACCCCCGTCCCACTTGCAGCAGCCGGCCACCCCCCCAGCCCCTAGCTGGTCCTTATGAGGGAGTGGGGGGGGCCCAGGCTCCCCCCTCCCCTAGGTCAAGGATTGGCTGGCTGAGACTCCAGCAGGAGGGGTCAGTAGAGAGATATTTCTGCTGACAGAGGGGGAACAGTGGGGCTGCAGCCTGAGATGTCACTCATGAGGGAAGCAAAGGTGGCCCCAGCTCCAGGGAAGGGGGGGCAGGGAGACTTCACTTTCTGTCATTTGCTGCTGACGTCATCCCCAGTTGCCTCGACTTTCCCAGTTGCACTGAATTGCCTGTTCCAAACTCATTCCCCCAGCTCTTCCCTTAAGCCCTCTTCCACACCCGGGCCTCACCTTTCACTTTCCACACACCCGCTTCCCGCCCCATCTGCCCTGAGCCCGTTGCCATTGATGTAGTCTCCTTCCCCCTCAGCTAGTTGTGAATGGGTGGCAGAGATACTCCAAGCCTTGGGGCTCTGAAGGAGGGAAGACATCTTTTAGGGGCCAGAGGAAGTGGCTCTAGAGGGACAAGGGAAGTCAGGAGGGGAGAGGGTCAAGGGGACAGGGCAGAAGATGGTAACCCTACCCTAGGGAGGGGTTGCCACAGCCATCAACAAGGGATTTAGTGTCCAGGCCCTGGTGAGCAAAGCCAGCGCTGCACTGCCTGTCTCTCCCCCCATTGCTCTAACTCAGCCTCTGGGAACATAGCCCTCAGGGCCCCCCCATCCCTGACAGGGTATCCCCCTCCAAGAAAATGGGACATCCAGGCAGCTAGGTAACCCAAGAGGCTACAGAATGTGCTGATGGTAGAGGGGGAGGGATAACTGTTTCAGGATGAGGGCAGGGGTCACCCCAAGTCATGGAATGAGGCTCACCCCACACTGCACTGTCTTTAATCCAAGAGGTTCACATGGCAGACTGCAGGGGTGCCTGGTCCTCACTCCACTCTGCATCTATTGGCGGGGAGAATGGTGGGGGTAATGGGGATCGGGGCTGTGCTGTGTGATCGGAGCTGGGCACGCCCCGCTGACAGGCGGCAAGGAAGGGGGCTGGGGAAGCCAGATAAAGCAGAGGCTCCAGACCAAAGGAATGGTGGGCGCAGATTTCTGGGACACGTCTAGGGGAAATGAGGACAGAAGAGAGCTGGGGGGTGGGGAGTGGAGCAGAGAGACAGGGCCACCAGGGTCAGAGGGAAGTCTGAGAGCAGTGGGGAAAAGGGACAGCAGGGAGCTAGCTAGCAGCAGCCAGGTGGGCGGGGACCCTGAGGCTGGGTGCAAAGCCACAAGTTGTTGCTGAGCGGCTGGCCTTGGTGTCAGCTTCCTCAGAGAAGCAGCTGCTCTGAGCCACCCTTCCCCACCCTGCTCTAAGATGGGGGCGTCTCTTGGTTACCACCAGGGCAGCTGCTGGAGGAACAGAGGGAGGGTACCATGGGGTATGGGCAGGGGAGGAAAGGAAGGCAGAGGAGGCTGGATGAGAGTGTTGGTGAAAGGTCAGTGAGGGGAAGGAGAGGGCTGACCCGGGGCTCAAGTCTTTCCTCTGTGCAAGCCTCAGTTTCCTGAAATGAGCAAGGAGTATGGACTACTGAAAGGTTTCTTAAGGCTACTTCTCACTCAGGCTCAAGTTGCTAAGCAGAGAACATCATAGAAGACACAGGGGCAGAGGAAGGGAGAGCCCCCACTTTTGGGGAGGAGGTGTGGCCCTCAGGGGTGGATGAACTAGAGGTTTTAGCCTCCCAGACTCATCCCTTCTTCTGCCTGGATTTGGGGGAGGCACAGCCTCCTGGGTGAGTTGAGGACAAGGTACTCCTTCCCGCCCCCTTTTCACAGTTCTAACAAACCCCTCCCCTGAAGCAGAGTCCTGCTGTGACCTGGAGTGTGAGGGGGCTCAAGCAATGGGGTGTAAGTTTTGGGGGTCGGTCACATCACCAGGCATCTCCACCTGGCCCAGCAGGCACCATCTCAGGCTGGAGTCAGGCCCTGCCAAAACTTTTGGCGCTGGCTGGCTTCTCCCCACCCGCACCTGGAGGAGTGACAGGGGCCACTGTCTTACAGCAGCAGGAATGCCCAAATATGGAGAGGGCGGACAGGAGAGATGGGTAGCTTCAAGGAGTTGAGAGCATGAGACCGAGGGCAGGAGGCAGGCTTTACCGGACATTCCTGCCAACGGGGGGCCTTTAAGGTTATTCGTTCCTACCTTCCCCAGCTTCCCAGAGGGGGAAACTGAAGCCAGAGAGGGAAAGCCACCAGCTCAGAGCTGCAGCAGGGTCACCAGCACGGAGGCTGTGGGTGTGAACTGGGATGGAAGGAGGCTGCGTGAAGAGGCTCTCTGTTGGGTCCCATCCCTTCCCACAGGGGTCTCCGAGCCCAGAGCTGGAAGGTGCTCTTCCTCTCACACCTGGAGACTGGAGCTGAGAGGATGGGACAGACCTGGTTCTGAAGGACGTGGAGATAGAGCCTGGCCGATCCCTGGCCAGTTCCAAACTTTGCTTTAACCATCTGCAAAGAAAGGCTTAGAGGGAGATACTGTGTCAGGCTCCAACAGACAAGCTGTGCCTGTTGGGTGGGTGTCCTTGTACCCCTCCCCTGCCCCATCTTTGGGAGGCAAGTGCCTGAAGGCTGGCAGGGTTTGAGGGAGAGCCTCAGAGCACCAGTTGCTGCTAGATTAGGAGAGGATCAGGCCCTGCTTACCCCGGGGCGCCACAGCTTTCGCTCACCATCTCACTTGGAGAACAGGGAACCTAGAACTCCAAAGCATCCCCCCTCCTTTTCAAGGCTCATTCTATCCCCAGTCTCCTAAGGCCAAGGTTTGGGGGAGCCCCAGGGATCAGACATAACAGGGAGAGCCAGCAGGCTTCCCCCGGCTAGCTCCCAGTCTGCGTGGCCTGTGAGCCCAGCTGTCTCCTGTCCATCTCCTGACAGGACGCAAGGCCCAGAATAGCAAGGTCATGAGCATGGGTAGGGCCTTGTGGTGGTGGGGGCTGAGGCTGAGCGGCATGGGTGTGGGCTCCACGCTGCCTGGAGGGAGAGAGGCAGGATGGTAAGAGGAAGAGCTGGATGGAGGTGGGGAGAGGGCCCAGCGCAGCAGGTGGGGGTCTTCAAACCCCAGCCCCTCCTGTTAACACCCACCGGCCCAGCCCCAGAGCCGGGAAGCGCAGGCAGGGATGCCCTCTGTTGGAGAGCACAGCCCCGGCTCAGGAGGCCGGATTCTGAGAGCAGAGCCTGTGTTTAAGGGGGTGCAGCAAGGGGGGAGGTGTTGCAAACCCAGCAGGTGAGTGATGAGCTGGTGGGGATGGAGCAGGAGTGGAAGGTGGAGCTGTCCGGAAGCCAGTAATCTGGAATTTTACATGAAACTCACATGGAAACACTATCCAGGCCAAACAAATCGTGTCAGCAGCTGTGACTTAGAGGAAACTTCACATTTTGCAGATGAGGATATTAAGGCCTAGGGTGACTACACCTTACCCAGCTCACAGCCAATGAGTGGCAGTCAGGACCGAAGCCAATGCTCTTTGTCATCTGTCCTCCAGCCTGGCTCTGAGAGGGGGGCAGGCAGTCTGCTCTTGGGCCCCTTTGGAACCAGACTCTGCCACCTCAAATCTCTCCCAACATGGCTGTGCCCCACTGTCTCTCTGCCTACCTTCTCCCTAGGGCAGGAAAGGCCCTAGGAGATCATTAGTCCTGCATTCACTGTCTTACCACACTAAGAGAACTTGCTGGAGACCCTAAGAAGCACTATTTAGCTCTGCACTTACCTCTCAATAAGCAAGACTGCCCCAGACAGGGACAGCCCTGGAAGCACAGGACTGGAGGGTGACAGGGGCAAGGCCTGGGCCAGCTCTCTGGCCTCTCAGCTCTGGAGCTCACAGCACTGTGCTGCCTTCCCAACCCACCTGTCCCAGTCCCTGCTGCAAACACTGGCCACAGCCATCATGATGGAACTCAGATAAACCCTTTTATTTATTTATGCTTCTCCATTTTGTTTAAAACAACAACAACAACAATCTTAACATAACTGACAGCCCTTCCCCCTCACCCTTCCTTGGGCTGAGGGGTGGTTCATGGGGAAATGGCCCCCACGGGTGGGGCTGACCACAAGAGCCCCTCAGGGAGGTAATGGAGCCCAAATCCTCCGCCCAGGGGAAGGGGTGCCTGTAGTGTATGAACTGGGGGGGTCAACAGGGCTCTTGAATCTCTGCTTGTACCAACATGTATGCCCTTGGCCAATGAGGTCAGGAAGCATGTGGGAGGGGTTTCTACCTCTATGTCCCTACCCAGCCCAGTCTCAGGAACTGAGGGCTGAACAAAGAGTGGAGGAAGGGTGGGTAGGGCGTCTCACACAAAGGAGTACTGGTTATTAATGGCTCTGGGGTGGCCCCCTTCTTCTCCATCGCCCCCTCGTGGTAACTGCTGGAGCTGCACCATCAGGGTCACCCCCGAGTTCCCACCAGATCCAGCGCCTCCCTGGGCCTCCATGCAAGGTGCTACGGCCTCTTCCAATTCAACCATGGGGACCAGCTCAGCCACGGGGACCAGCTCTTCCTGGACCCCTCCACCGCCCGCTTTCTCTTTCTCTTGCCTCTCTTTGGCTGCTGTGGCTGTTGCTGCCGCCACTTCTGGCGCCCCCGACGTCTCTTCTGCCCCAGGATGTGGGGCATCTGTCCATGAAGGGGGTTCAGGGGGCTGGGGTGGATCATGGGAGGTGTTCGATTCTGGATAGGAATGGTAAGAAGACAGACTGATTGTGGAGGGAGGCAAGCTCTTGCGGCGGCCTCCCCTTCACTGGTTCCCCCAGGAGCCATGTGCTATCTCCCCCACATCCCATCTCCTGAGTGACCCCACCCCCACCCCCCGTCCATGGAAGATGGATCATGGGCGGTGGTGAGAGGAGGACCACACTTACACACAGTCACTCGCTCCGAAGGGCATGAGGGTGGAGGAGGCATCGGGGTGGCATCCATCTCCCTCGCACACCCCTGCATGGCTCCCAGCCTGCTCCCGGCCTGGGGGGAGGGGCAACGTGGGGACAGATGGGACGTTGGGGCAGGGGGAAAGGGAGAGATCAGACAGGGGCATCAGACACCAAGGGAGCAGGGAGGGGGAGCAGACCGAGCGTCCCCAAGGGGGGCAGGCCCAAGGCCAGGCTGTGCCAAAGGGCAAAGACAAGGCCGGGGAGGATGGATCCAGGAGACAGACAGACGATGGAACAGAGGGGTCCGATGGAATGGGGATGCACCAGCCCACCTTACAGCTGCTTCCCCGCTCCAGCAAGGAGCCCTCTGCCTTCCTACGTCCTATCAGCGTAGTTCTTTCCCTCCCAAACCCCCTGGGAGGAACCTTCCCTACCCTGCTCTCCCACGCAAAGCCTCTCCTCACAGCCCCCCCACTCCATCTTTCTGGCGCACACACCTCACTTCTTGGGTGCGCGGGCACCTCCTCCCCTGCAGACCTGCTCTGCTCACCCTGCTGTCGCTGGGAGGACGGGACATAGCTGACAAGGACAACGTCACTGGAGCCTCCAGACTCCA
Organism: Lepilemur ruficaudatus; assembly: GCA_963574885.1. NCBI lineage: Eukaryota > Metazoa > Chordata > Mammalia > Primates > Lepilemuridae > Lepilemur > Lepilemur ruficaudatus. The sequence continues at coordinate 14,286 of CAUYRT010060005.1, forward strand.
GAGGGATGGGGTGCACCCGGAAATGCTCGAGCATATCGAAAATGGACTGGAACCACAGATGCTGGACCCGGCACTGACCCTCCTCATTCAGGGACAAACGCAGATGCTGAGGGCAGGATGAGCACAGTTAGGCAGAAGCCTAAGCTCCCGCCAGTTACATGACCCTCCTCCCCTGGACAGCGCCCCCCACCCACCGACAGACCCTGCATGGAACAGAGCCTATTCCTCGGTCACTCACCTTGGCCTTGCCCTGGAAGTTGAAAGTGAGGACATATTCACCCCGCCTTGTCTCGCTCTGCCGCACCAGGAAGACACCATGGGAGCCAGTGCCTCCTGTCAGCACTAACTGGGCAGCCTTGAGTCGAGAGAGCATCCCATGGAACCAAGGATATCCGGAGAGGGGCTGGTCCCCATCACCTCCCTCTGACTCCCCCTGGAACAGGAATGACCCTTCAGGAAGGAGAGAGGGAGGGAAACCGGGGTGTCAGGGAAGCCTCCCCCATCCTGGGAGAAAAGAGCCCTGCTATCCTCTCGAGGCGCCTCCTCCCCTCACGTGGCATCTCTCTCCCCCAGGTCAGATCCCGCAGGATCCCAAGGTAGAGTTTCAGGAAGGCACGCACCAGGGCCTGGAGATACACACTCACACCTCTGGTACCTGTGGCTGTTTCCGGAGTGTCCAGGGGAGGGTAGGGGGCTGAGAGGGGATGAACTGTCCCTGCTGGGGGTCCTTCTTCAATGGGGATGCGGGGGGGCAACTCTGGGGGAAGCAGTTCCATTGAGTCAAAATGGGAGGCGGCAATGGAAGCGGAACTGGGGGAGATGGATGCCGAGGGGCGGTCTGAGAGGCCCCCGTATGCCCCTGGAAAAAAAACAGGGAGAGCAAGGTTGAGAACTCAAGAAGCTCCTGTTGCACTGGACTGGTCTCCTGGGCCCTCGCCAGCAGTCTACTCTGTGTGCACTGGCAAAGTCAGCTGGCTGAACGCCAACACCTCTGCAGGTAGTGACCCCTGCTGGGCTTTCACCAGTCGCTCCTAACTTGATGCTTCTTGCACTGTTCAGTTATTGCAGGGAGGTCCTAGAATCCAAATGCCTCTCTCTTTTCTGAATCAACAGCTGAAAAATTGTTGCAGAGGTGGAAGGTAGAATGCCTCAAATATTTTGACATGAAAAAGGAGTCCTTTTTGGACTACAGGACAAAGCCCCCAACTCTAAGATCTTCTATTAATCCCCCCAACCTATACCAACTCTATCTTCAACTTCTTTTTTTTTGGTAGAGACAGGGTCTCACCATGTTGCCCAGGCCAGTCGTGGATTCCTAGTCTCAAGCCATCCTCCTGCCTCGGCCTCCTGAAGTTCTGGGATTACAGGTGTGAGCCACCATGCCCAGCCTCTTGATCTTTACCTTAACTTGTATTCATGTATCCTTCACTTCAATCCAGTCATTTTGTCCAATTTTTTCCAGATATCCTGGGCCCTCCCACTTCAGGTCTCTGCCCTCATCATTTGCCTCCTTCAAGCCGTGTTCTTTCTCTCACCTCTTCCACCTTCCCCTGTTCTCTTTCTCCTCCGAGCTCTCAACATGCCTCCTGCTTGTGCTGCTCAGGGGACACTAAACATAGACTCTCCGCCTTGGGGACCTGCTTATAGGGAGTGGTGTCTTGTCAATCCAGCTAGACTGTGAGCCCATGGAGGGCAAGGAGCTCATCTCAGGCGTCTCTGAGTCCCCCATCCTGCCCCAGAGACTAGCACAGGGCCAGGGAAGTACTACGGCCTTCCTTCCTGGTTGTCTGGGGAACAGCAGGCCTGGGCTACATACACGAATGTCGTATGTAGTCAGTGCACAGAAGACAGGTGTGTGTGGAGTGCAGAGAGCAGTGACTCAGGAATCAGGCTGGCACAGCCCATATCTTTGTCAATGACTCTCAGGTGACCCCAGAAAAGCCCTTTCCTCTCCCTGATCTTAGCTGCCTGGGAGCTGATAACTTGTAAGGTCCATTCTGGCTCTAAGATTCTATGGTTCATTTGTTCGTTCCTGAATACAGTCTGTGTGCCAGGCACTCTGCAGCTGAAACTCAGAACGGAGGGTCGGGAGAAAAGGGTATAGTTGAGAGAAAAGGGTAAGCCAAGTCTGGAAAGGTGAGTTGGGACTAGGTACTATATGTCTTTATGTGTATCTGTGTGAGTAGGCTATGTGTATCTGGTCAGACCAAAAAGCAGAGTCAAAAGAAAATTCGTGGCTGGGCACAGTGGCTGACGCCTGTAATCCTAGCACTCTGGTAGGCCGAGACGGGCAGATTGTTTGAGCTCAGGAGTTCGAGACTAGCCTGAGACCCCATCTCTACTAAAAATAGAAAAAATTAGCCAGTCAACTAAAAAAGGCAACAAAAAATTAGCCGGGAGTGGTGGCTCATGCCTGTAGTCCCAGCTACTCGGGAGGGTGAGGCAGGAGGATCGCTTGAGCCCAGGAGTTTGAGGTTGCTGTGAGCTAGGCTGATGCCACGGCATTCACTCTAGCCTGGGCAACAGAGTGAGATTCTGTCTCAAAAAAAACCCAAAATTCGGTGCCATCAACGTACACACAGAGACACAAACTTAAGAGCAAAACGAAGATTTCTACAAAGTGTTCCGGAAGCTTGGAGAAGAGAACTGTCATCTCCAGCCAGAGGGGTGGCCTGCAGGAGACTTATGGTAAAAGTGACAGGGCTAGGTGTAGAACATTGAACTGGAGTTTGCTTGGGGCCTGTGTGTAGTGGAGATGGTGATGGTTCTAAGTGGCAAACTGTGGCTTGAGAGTGCCTGGCATGTTCAGAGACAAAAGACAAACATCCCATCCTGTACGCTTAGTTTTTTTTTCCTCTAATCCTTTTATGTGAGTATTTGTTGGCCTGCATTTTATTATTTTTTTTCTTTTAAACATTTAGACATTTTTTCCATGTAGGGTTTTTCTTGTAAGGTATGAAGTGGGATTCTAAATTAATTAGTTTAAAAATAATTAGACAGTTATATCAGTGCTGCTTATTGAATAACCCTATCTGTAAACATTCAGTGGGAGCAGGGCAGCTGAGGGAAGGGATGGGATGCACAGCAGAGCCCCCAGAGAGAGTGTGGAGCCTGAGAGCAGGGGCTCACGTGGCAGCTTCTGAGGCTCACAGCTCTTTTAAGGCTCCATCCTTACCCTGCGACAGGCGATCGTTGCTCTCGCTGGGTCCCAGCAGCAGATCCTGGCTGGGCAGACTTTCTGAGTGATTCAGGCAGGATAGCTCCAGGCTGTCCGTATTCTCCCTTGTAAGGAATGAGGTCGCAGGGGCCAGAGGGAGAGTCATGGGGCGGGGACTGGGAGCAGGGCAAGGTCTGCAGAGACAGGGAAAATGATGCTGGGAAGAAAGTCACCAGGTGAGAGGCACAAGGCTGCTCCCCACCCCCACCCCCAGGTCCCTTCGGTAATAGAAGTCAGGCTCCTCACCCTGGGCTCAGGCACTCTTGGATGTCAGACACCCAGGCCTTCACATGTTGAGCATCAGCTGTTTCTAGGATATACTCCGAGGGCCCTTCCACCTATGGACACAAGAGGAAGGCCTCACCCAGCGCAAGGGTCAGGCGGGAGGCCCATAAGCCATGTCCATGTCCTGAGTCCTTAATCCAACCCTAATGAGAACAAGACATGTAGGCTGTCTAAAAAGAAAACACAGACCGAGCGCAGTGGCTCATGCTTGTAATCCTAGCACTCTGGGAGGCCGAGGTGGGAGGATCACTTGAGGCCAGGAGTTCCAGACCAGCCTGAGCAACAGAGCATCTCCACAAAAATAGAAAAATTAGTCAGGCATGGTGGCATGTGCCTATACTCCCAGCTTCTCAGGAGGCTAAGGCAGGAGGATCACTTATGCCCAGGAGTTGGCAAGTTGCAGTGAGCTATGATAATACCACTGTACTCTAGCCTGGGCAACCGAGCAAGACCCTATCTCCAAAAAAAAAAAAAAAAAAAGCATTTAAACTCTTTTGGAGCCAGGCATTGTTTTTGAGAACAGGAACATCTCCTTCTCTACCCACCTTCCAAAAAAGTTACAGCCCCAGGCACACATTCTCAAGGCACTGGACATGTACATACCCCACCCTGCTAATGTCACTTGCTTAAATGTACTGAGAGCTTTCTCCTCAACACAAGCACTCCCAGGAGTTGGGGACCTCAGAGCTCCTACCTTAACCACAAATGTGTTCTCCCGGTCAGGCATCTCCAGGGCTGTGGTCGTCCGGACATCTGTGATCGTGGAGCAGGGAATGCTGAGTCGGGGCCGAGACGCCTAGGTTGGGAGGGAGAACAAATCCAAGTTTTTGGTGTGCAGGGACCATCTTTCCCTCTGCATCCTAGGGGAGTTAGGCAGAGGTTAACAACACTGCTTTCTTGATCCTGCCCACTGCTACTAACAGAGCCCGGAGCTAACTTTAAAAACAAACAGTAAGCAAAGCTCTGTATGTGGGCTGCTAAACCCCATAGCTTACGTGCAGGGCTGAGTTACCACCCCGGCTGCTCTATCACTTGCTCCCAGTCACCCACCCTCCTTGGGGGCTCACCTTGGGTGGCACAAAGAACTCCAGACGACTTCCTCCTCCTCCTTCTCCTTCACTTCGAAGCAGTAAGCGACACTTCTGCCACTGAGGTTGCCCTCCTCCCCCTGAGGTAGGTCCAGCTGCCCCACCTCCCCGGCCCAATGCAGCTGGCTCAGGGGCTGCCTCTTCAGCCCCCATGAAGCTCAGCAGCTCTTCCCTCTGCACCGTCCCCACTGCGTCCTTCAAGGTCCCCCCTCCCCGACTGAGTCTCAGCCTCTCAAAACGGTGAGTCCATCTTTCCCCAGGGGATGTTCCATCACTTGCCAATCCCCTACCAATGGTCCCAGCCCCGCCAGAGGAGTTGGAGTTGCTGTTTCCACCTAAGACTGGGGGGCCTGATGAGGTTTCCAGGGGCCCTGCTGGGGAGGGGGGATCGACAGTCCCCCGCCACTGCAGGATGCCACGGACTGAACCTCGGACGGAGCGACCCACTGATCGGAGGGAGAAGCGTTTCTTTAGCTTCGGCTTCGAGGAGGTCGTAGAAGAGGAAGAGACTGAGGAAGGGAGGGGGCCGGCCAGGTCCTCAGATGATCGAGAAGGGCCCAGCACAGCCAGGGGCCCGCCCACCCTGCAGCTCTCAAGGGACAGGTCATGTGGCGAGATCTCCACACCAGGACTCAGGGGAGCCAGGATGGGTGGTGAGAGGGAGCCAGAGGCCCGGGCCACCTCCGCTTCGAAGTGCTGCAGGAAGAGCTCAGCAAAACGGCGGGAGAAGGCAGCCTCAGCCCCAGGCCCCGCGTATTGGGGGTGGGAGGCCAGGTAGAGGCGGAAACGGCGGGCAAAATCCAGGGCGGCAGCCCGGGCATGGGACTCACAGAACTCCCGCCAACTAGGGGGAGGAGGTGGTGGCAGGGGGGGAGGGGAGGGGGAGGCCCCATCCTCCGGGGAAGGGGCACCATTCATGATGGTCCCCAGGAGGTGGAGAGGGGGAGCCTGTGGGGAGGGGCAGCAAAGAGGGAAGCGGCCAGAAGACACGGGCTGAGCGGCAGCAGCTGCAGGAGAGAGAGGCACATACACCAGGTCACTGCTGAGGTGGGACTAGCAGAGAGTCCCACCCCAAGCCAGAGACTCTAGGCCAGTTCAGACTCCTCATAGAGCAGTGGAAGAGAACCAAACCACCTTTCCCTCTCCCAGGTCCTCGCACCCCACAAGCCCCACTCAACTGGCACCCCAATGTCTAGCCTGACCATACCCTGCCGCCTTCCCGGCCACTTCCCCTAGCTTCAGATCCACAAGTGACAGAGGACTGTGAAGCACCTTCCTCCCCCCCACCAAAAAAGAACACAACTTTTCCAGATCACCTCTTTCTCTTTGATGGAGCCTCCAATATACATTACATACTTCCCATATGACACTCTAGAGGATTCCATGTGGTTATCTTACCTTTACCTGTGAGAGGTTTTAATAGCCTCTCTAATAGTTGAGGAAACTGAAGCTCAGAAAAGTTTCAGAACTCCAGGTCTACCGTTTTCCCACTGCATAGTCCTTGTCCCCAGGGAGTGCCTTATTGCTCCAGCTCTCATGGGGCCAGAGAAGACCTGGGACTACAGAGCTTAGAGACCCTGCCTCGTGCACCTGATGGTCCAGCTTTTTGGAGGGAGGTTACCCACTAAGGAGGATGGATGGAAGATGGATTGAAAGAGCAATTGTTTTGAAAGCTCACCCAGAGTCCCCCAATCACTGTGTGAAGGAGACCTGGAATAGCTACAGCCCAGCCCACTTCTTCGGTGCCCCTTCAGCCTGGGGCTCAGAGGCAGCAGCACCAGAGGAGACTGTGGGTTGGGTCAGGGCAAGTCTCTGCTGGCCAAAATATCACAGGGAGCTGGGGCCCTAGGATTTTTCACCTCCCTCTTCTCTCACTGGGGAGTGTGCCTTAAAGGCTGGTTAGCCTGCTGCTTAAAGGCCATGGGTTCTGACGTCAGATTGAGGCTGAAACCTCAGCTCAGCCACCTATTAGCTGTGTGATCTTGACAAATTACATGTTCTCTCTGAGCCTCAGTTTTCGTATCTGTAAAACAGAGTTAATGATCCCGACCTGCTAGAATTGTTGGAAGAATTAAGTGGAATATGTCAGTTCTTGACACAAAGTAAGCACACCATAAATGACTGCCACTGCTACCATCTTCATGGAGAAGAGTATCACGACTCTAATACTCTAAAACAGAAATTAAAGAAAGGAAGAGCCTTACCAAGGCCTTAAAACTAGAAAATGGCAGAGCTGGGCATGGAATTTACAACCCACAGCTCTTTTGTTAGTGCTCCTCCATGCTGTACTGGAAGGTAACGGGTCAGGGCAGCTCAGAAAAGTCTCTCCACACTCTCTGCAACCTCAGACTCCTACTCAAACCCACAGCCAGGCTGAAAGTCAGCGACCCCTCCTCTATTACCTTGGCCTAAGCCCTACACACTCAGACGGCCCCAACCGTAAGGATAACTCCAAACCAACGAGAAGCAGCAAGGAGACGCAGGAGTCATGGAGCACGGGGGAACCGAGCCAAGAGGTGAAGACACAGCAGAGACCAATCTCCAGACAGAGGCTACCTCAGCTCACACAGGCCCACCCAACCCTCTGCACCACAGGCAACCCAGCCCCCTTCAGGTCCGCTGACCCTGCGGCTCCTGAGCTGGTGACTCAGTTTCTCTTCTGCCAAGCAGGACTCAGACACATTTTCCCGATGCACCTGCCTCTTGGCTTAGTTCTGATATTTCCCGAAGGGCGGGTGGTGGACAGTACAGGCTCCGCTCCTGGCTTGGACCCTCCAGGCCCGGTGGTCAATCCACTCCGACCCGACCCTACTCCCTGGACACCCCGCACCCGCCCATTCCCCGGGGACACAGCCTCCTCAGGACCAGCCCTGTCTGCTGCACTCCGCGGGGCCGAGCGCCCCGCTGCCCGGCCCTCCACGCCCACCCCCACCCAGGGCTCGTTCTCAGGCGCCGGGGCCGGGACACGGAGAGGAAAGAGGCACTTGAAGAGGGGGGTTCCGGTTCCGGTCCCACCTGCATCTCGGTCCCCGCGGTTAGCTCCGGCGGCGGCGGCAGCTCCCGCTCCCTGCGCACCCCCACCCCCTCCGCGACGAGCGCCCAGCGCGGCTTTGCGCAGGCGCCGGGACCCCTTTTCCTGTCGCGGAAGGAAGCGACCATAGAGAAGAGCGGCGAAAGGAAGGCCACCTTCATACTTACTTCCGCCATCCTCCTAGTAGCCGCAGACCCTTAGGACATATAGATGTGAATCTCGTAGGGCTTCAGAGGCTTCTCCGGTTGCACCTAAAAGGGACCACAGAGACAGCCGTGGGAAGGGGTGGGATCCGACCAGAACGTCCTCCCGGGGGACACTCGGGACAAAGGAGCTATGTTAACCATAGAGAGGGCACTTTAGGCAACAGAGTCCGGAGGCCCTGCTGAGGGCTAGAGTAGCCGCTGAGTACCGGAAACCAGTGAGAGGATGAGGCTTTTGGAAGGGCCCGCTGCAGCCTAGAGCGCCTGGCCGGCCCGGCTGTTGTGAGGGACGTGGACACCGCCCCCAAGGATCTGGGCGAGGAAAGAAACGGGTGACCTTCGGGAGGCCCCACAGGGAGGCGGGGCCTGAACTTACGACCTTGGTTTCTCTGAGAGGGGAAATAAGGATAGGGGTGAGAAATAGTGAGGTAAATTTTGGATATGCTTGTGGAACATCAGGAAGTAGGTGGACACACAGCCCAGAGCTCAAGAGAGACATCAAGGCCAGTTGAAACTGAGAACAATTAAGGTATACAGGGTTAGTCGAAATCCTGAGCATATTGAGATCCTCTATCAACCCTGTCTCTCATTGACCCAGCTCCAGCTGGCCTAAACAATAGGGAATCTATGGCTCAAGTAATTGAAAAGTCCAGAGTGGATCAGACTTCTTCCAGACAGCTGAATACAGGGGCCAAAAGATGCCAGGAACCTGTGGTTCACCATCTCTCGTTCTGCTTTCCCTATGCACTTCGCTTCACTCTCAAGCTGGCTGTCCTCTCTTAGTGGCAAGATGGCTTTCTGTAGCTGCAAATTTACGTCCTACTAGCCTAGCAACTCTGGAAGAAGAATAATTCTTTTCTGAGATTCCCAGTGAAATTTCCAGAACTGACCAGCTGATTGGATCACGTGCCCATTCCTGGAACCTTACAGAGGCAACTAACGCAAGAAATGGAGATGGATAAATACCCTGACTCTCATAAGAATGTTTGTTCACAGCTGAGACTGCCAGATGGAGTTGGAAAAACTTGCGGAAAGGCCTGGCCCAGCCAATCTTAGTCTCTAGCTCTCACCAAACTAACATCAGGTCACAACACACCAGCTGTGTTCGTCCCTCTTCCCAGTTCAGAGGAAGATGTCAATGAAAAGGACCCTATTCCTGTGGTCCACCTCACCCTCGCCCTACATACCTGTACACACCCTTTCTCTGTAGTTGGTCTATCATTGTCTGGGAGAGAGACACAGCTGAAGATTACAGAAAGGCAAGAGGCTAGTGATAAGTTGAGTTTAGAAGTGTTATGTCTAAGCTGTCCAATAAAACTTTCTGGGATGACTGAAATGTTCAAATCACACTGGCATTGTCCAATATTGTAGCCACTAGCCACATGTGGCTATTAAGTACTTGAAATGTGGCTAGTGTGATGTGACTAAAGAACTGAAGTTTTAATTTTAGTTAATTAAAATTAAAACAGGTGTGGCATGGTGGCTCCCATCTGTAATCCCAGTACTTCGGGAGGCCAAGGTGGGAGGATCACTTGAGCTCAGAAGTTTGAGACCAGCCTGGGCAACAGTCAGACCCCATCTCTACAAAAAATTAAAAAAAAAATAGTGGCACATACCTGTAGTCCTAGCTACTTGGGAGCCTGAGGCAGGAGGATCCCTTGAGCCTGGGAGTTTGAGGCTTCAGTGAGTTATGATTGTGCCACTGCACTCCATCCTTGGTGACAGAGCAAGACTGTCTCTAAAAATAAATAAATTAAAATTAAAACAGCCACAGATGGCTAGTGGCTACTAGACAGTGCAGGAGGTATCCTTGTTCAACTAGGTGGAGCTGTCCAGCAGAGATGAATCTATAGTCTGAGCTGCACAAAGCAGTTTGGTGGTGATCAGACATGAGAAATAGTTGAAGCCATGGACATCAATGAGATTGTCCAGGCCATATATATAGAAAGGAGGAGAGGGCCTAGGGCCTAGTCAAGAGAATAATCAACATTTAACAGGTAGGCAAAGAAAGAGAAGTAGCAAGTGCTGAGATGATGTCTTGGGTGAGGTTTCCCAGAAATGCCTTAAGATGAGGATTTGTATGCAAATGATGTATTAAGAAAGAGCTACCAGGGCCAGGCGCAGTGGCTCACGCCTGTAATCCTAGCACTCTGGGAGGCCGAGGCGGGAGGATCGCTCAAGGTCAGGAGTTCAAAACCAGCCTGAGCAAGAGTGAGAACCCGTCTCTACTAAAAAAATAGAAAGAAATTAATTGGCCAACTAAAAATATATAGAAAAAATTAGCCAGGCATGGTGGCGCATGCCTGTGGTCTCGGCTACTCGGGAGGCTGAGGCAAAAGGATCACCTGAGCCCAGGAGTTTGAGGTTGCTGTGAGCTAGGCTGATGCCACGGCACTCTAGCCTAGGCGACAGAGACTCTGTCTCAAAAAAAAAAAAAGAAAGAAAGAAAGAACTACCAGGAGAAACCAATAAGGGAGTGGAAGAAGCAGGAGAGGGAAGGAGGGGAAGCCAATCAAGTGTGTGATATCAGGTGGAGAGTTCTATTTGATCTCACTGTGGAGCCCTGGGTATAAGTATGCCTCAGATTTGTCCAGAAACAAGGGAGCTGGGCCTGTCAGACACAAACATCCCTCTGCCATGGACCAAAGGGCTACTATGCCCTGGGAGATGTCAGTTCCCATCAAGACAAATCCCTCCAGTAGCCTGAGGGTGTTCCTAAAAAAAAAAAAAAAATCTTATAATGCTAACTGTTAAAACCACACACCAAAGACCAGGAAGCATGGGAGTCTAGGATGTGCGTGTGTCAGGAGAAATGGACGAACTCATACACAAATGGTAAATGGGGATCCCTGGGGATCAGGGCTGTGCACTGCCATTGTCTGCTACAGAAGACATTGATTCCTCATTAGTACAGTGATGAGAAAACAACATTAAAAAAAAGAAGACACTGCTCAGCCACCTTGGTGAGAGTAATTTTAGGGACGTGGTGGTAGCAGAAGCCAAATGGTAGTGGTTTGAGGAGTGAATGGAAGGTAGGATGTAGGAGGAGGAATGTGACTGAAAAGGGGAGAGAGATAGGGTTGTGGTTTGAGAAGGTGGAAAGGTTTGCTTAGTTTTTAAATTTTTAATATTTTTTAAGAGACAGGGTCTTGCTGTGTTGCCCAGGCTAGAGTGTGGTGGCTATTCACAGGCTCCCTCCTGCTCCTGACCAGCTTGGGAGTTTTGACCTACTCTGTTACCGACGTAGGCTGGTTCACCCCTCCTTAGGCAACCTGGTGGTCCTCCACTGCCAGTCACTATATTGATGCTGAACCTAGTGCCCCATAGGCATAGTGTGCTATACGGCCCAGAACTCCTGGGCTTAAGCGATCCTCCCGCCTCAGCCTCCCAAGTAGCTGGGACTACAGGTACTGCACTGAGCTGCTTGTTTGTTTCTGTCCTGAGGGAGACTGATTATGCTGGAAGCCTGAGGGGAAAGGAGTCAGTAGAGAGGATGGTCACTGAAGAAACAAGGTTCTGGGGAAGGTGGATAGGGATGGTTAAGGGTGCAGGTTAAGCCAAGATATTAATATGAAGGGTAGAAACACTTCTTCCTCAGCAACAGGGGATGTAATACACAGGATGCTTTCAGCTACAAGTAATGGAAACCTGAACTTAAGTTTGCTTAAACATGAAAACGGGGGTAGTTTATGCATTCAAAGAATTGAAAAATCAGAGGTAGAATGACCTCAGGCATGGCTGTGCCAGAGTCTCAAACAATGTTAACTTGCACTTGATACCCATCTCTTTTAGCTCTTTTTCCTGGACTGGTGTTGTTCTTAGGCAGGTTGTCCCTTCATAGTTAGCAAGATGGCCACCAGCAGGGCCAAGTTTCATTCCAAGCTGAACAACGCTGGCAGAAAAAGAACATAGCTTTCCCAATAGCTCCAGCAAATGAAGTAGGGTTGAATCTCATCAGCTCAGCTTAGGTCACCCAGTGATCATCTGTTTTGTAATAAAGGATTTGGAGCTGGGTGCGGTTGTTTGTGTCTGTAGTCCTAACTACTTGGTTGGCTGAGGTGGGAAGCTTGCTTGAGGCCAGCAGTTCAAGACCAGCCTGGGTGATATAGCAAGTCTGTATCACTAAAATAAACAAATTAATTAATTAACATTTTTTTGAGACGGAGTCTTTCTCTGTTGCCCCAGCTACAGTGTAGTGGCATCATCATAGCTCACTGCAACCTCAAACTCCTGAGCTCAGGCAATCCTCCTGCCTCAGCCTCCCAAGTAGCTGGAACTACAGACAATGCCACCATGTCAGGATAATTTTTTCTATTTTTAGTAGAGATGGGGTCTCACTCTTGTCCAGGTTGGTCTCAAGCTCCTGACCTCAAGCAATGCTCCCGCCGCAGCCTCCCAGAGTGCTCGGATTACAGGTGTGAGCCACCTCAGTGGCTGTAACTTAATTAAATAAAGAATTTGTTTGGTCTTTGTCCCAGGTTCCTGGCACAGAACTTCTAAAACACCTGGAATTTCTTGAGTAATAGAAACGCGTGTTATTCGTGAGTTCCTTAGATAACACCTGAGTTTTTGCTGATGAGGTGACTGATGGCAGGCCTTCAGTTAGCTTCAGAAACCTTGTGATTTGAGGGTTGAGATTTTGAGCCAGGCTGGCCTCCATGGAGATCAGGAGATTGATCTCCACTGAGATCAATCACATGGCCAGTGATTTAACCAATCATGCCTGAGTAATGGGACCCCAATAAGAACTCTGGACACTGAAGCTCAATGGCTGTCCTGGTCAGCACATGCACAGATGTGCTGGGAGGGTGACATTTTCTGATTCCACAGGGAGAGGGCATGAGAGCTGTGCACTTGGACCCTCCCAGAACTCACCCTTGTGTGTCTCTTCATTGGGCTGATCCTGATTTGTATCCTTTATAATAAAAATATAATCCCAAGTGTAGAGTTTCCCTTCATTCTGTGAGTCATTCTTGTGCATTATTGAACCTGGGGGGTGGGGAAGTCTGGCTTCCTCTAGGAAGCCATGCATGGCTACTTCCCAAGTGCCTTTTACTTAGTAGCTTTTGTGTGACATTCACAAAGCATTTGCAATTGGGATGTCTCCAGTCACATCAGTGACAAAGGTGTGACAGGGTGTGTTTGGAAGGCACCTGGGGCCGCAGTAGCGCTGGGGAGACAGGATGCCTGCAGGCAGAGAGGACGTGGTGCAGTGGTCCAGCAGGGGGCAGTGCAATGGGGCTGAGGCCAAGGGAACTATCGGGAGAGATTTCTGAGGAGGCACTGCTAGTTTGGCTGGTGGCAAGAAGAGTGAAGGATGCCCTTGAGCTTCCTATAAGGGTTTGTTGAGTGGAACTGAGGGCAAAGCTCTGGGACCTAGTCTGCAATTTGCCACTAAAGTTCTCGGCCAGCCCAGGACTCATTTCAGTTACACCAGACCCCACCCTCCTTTTAGAAGTTTTAGAGCTACAAGAAATAGAGATCATATAGTTTACGTCCACCTCCAATTTATAGATAATAAAGCTGAGGCCTGAGAAGTTACAGTGACTCATCTTTATTTATAAAATGAACATGAATACAAAATTTGCTTTCCATTGAAAACATCAGGAAACTTAAGCCCAACACAACTGCTCAACTGGAATGATTCAACAAATAATTCCTTCAACAAATACTCATGCACGTAAGAGTGAGGCATTGTTCTTAGAGTAAAAAGTAAGTTCTTACTGTCATGAGCTGGTGAGACAGGAAAAAAAACTAAGCAAACTAGTAAGATAATTTGAGATATTTAGATGCTATGGAAGCAAATCAAAGAAGACATAAAGGAATGACTTAGGGGCTACTTTAGATGGAAGAGGTGACACCTGAGGTGGGACCTGAATGTCAAGGAGCAAGCCACGGGGAAAGCTACAGGGAAGAGCATTCCAGGGAGAGGGAAGAACATCTGCAAAGCTTCTGAGGTAGAAACAATTGTGGGATGTTTGCAAAACAGGAGGATGGCCAGTGTGGCTGGGGGCAGACAGTGAAATGTAAGTCATACTAAAAGGGTTCAAAGAGGTGGGCAGAGGCCAGATGGCTCAGGACTGTGGGTCCTGGGGAGGAGTTTGAACTATTTTTTTTTAAATAATTGCTTTACTGAGATGTAATTCACCCGCCACCTACCCCCATGAGATACAACTCACCCATCTGAACTAGGAGTTTGGATTTTATTCTATGTGTGATAAGGAGCCATTGAGGGAGGAATTCATTCTGATCCACATTTTAAAGACTGATCTGGGCCAGGCGCAGTGGCTCATGCCTGTAATCCTAGCACTCTGGGAGGCCGAGGTGGGAGGATCACTCAAGGTCAGGAGTTCGAAACCAGCCTGAGCAAAAGCAAGACCCCGTCTCTACTAAAAAAAATAGAAAGAAATTAATTGGCTAACTAAAAATATATAGAAACAGTCAGCCGGGCATGGTGGTGCATGCCTGTAGTCGCAGCCACTCGGGAGGCTGAGGCAAGAGGGTCGCTTGAGCCCAGGAGTTTGAGGTTGCTGTGAGCTAGGCTGATGCCACGGCACTCTAGCCTGGGCAACAGAGTGAGACTCCTGTCTCAAAAAAAAAAAAAAAAAAGAGTTAATGATTCTATACAAAGAGCTTTCCTTTCTTTGACCGAAACCATGTGAAATAAATGTTTGATAGAGAGAAACTCTATCTCCTTCTCCAAGTAAATTCATAGCCCCCTAAAATAACAATTGTTTTTTTTTTGGTTGTTTGTTTGTTTGTTTTTTGAGAAAGGGTCTCCCTCCGTTGCCCAGGCTGGAGTGCAGTGGTGCAATCATAGCTCACTGTAGCCTTGATTCCTGGATTCAAGTGATCCTCCAGCCTCAGCCTCCCGAGTTGCTGGGACTACATGTGTGGGCCACCACGCCTGGCTGTTTTAAGTTTTTTTTTTTTTTTTTTTTTTTTGTAGAGACATGGTCTTGCTTTGTTGCCCAGGCTGATCTTGAGAACTCCTAGTCTTAAGTGATCCTCTTGCCTCAGCCTTCCAAAGTGTTGGGATTGCAGGCATGAGCCTCGCCTGGCCTCCACATTGTTTTTGACTTCCTTTGTCTCTCCCCCTTCACCCCCTGATCTTGTCCATTTGCTATTTTTCCATAGTAGCCAGCTTCCTTTCTTCATTTAACATTGCTCACAAGTGTTTTCACGGGTGGCTGGCTCCCCTGGTCTCTGCAACTCTGAACCTACCCAATTAATATGGCACATAGTGGCTAAGTCAAAATTCATACCACCATATCCACATCCTGGATATTGGTGCTCATTCCACTCTTCCAGTGTAATATTGGTCGCAGGTACAACTGGACATCTTTTAAAGACACTTTCTACACCTGGGGAAATGTCCTGCTATCAGTCCTGTTTCCAACATCAAAGTTAGAACACATCTCTCAGCCCCTCTGGTCACTGACATATGATCTAGGGTTCTCCAACAAGACACAGCCATGTGAGGCTTTGAATCTGCCTGGGTTTGAGGTTGGAGGGATGTAAAGTGACTTTCTTTTTTTTTGTTTTTTGAGACAGAGTCTCACTCCGTTGCCCGGGCTAGAGTGCCGTGGTGTCAGCCAAGCTCACAGCAACCTCAGACTCCTGGGCTCAAAAATCCTTCTGCCTTAGCCTCCCAAGTAGCTGGGATTACAGGCATGCGCCACCACGCCCGGCTAACTTTTTCTATATATTTTTAGCTGTCCAAGTAATTTCTTTCTATTTTGAGTAGAGACAGGGTCTCACTCTTGCTCAGGCTGGTCTTGAACTCCTGAACTCGAACGATCCACCTGCCTCGGACTCCCAGAGTGCTAGGATTACAGGCGTGAGCCACCATGCCTGGCCGTAAAGTGACTTTCTTGATGCAGAAGTGGTTTCATTGCTACCAGAAATAGCCCTTATGGATGAGTCTAAATCCTGGCATTTAGTGTTTGGTGGCAGTGGCAGTAGCAGCTGTTTTGTTATCAGGTCAGATCAGTTCTATCACTTGGCATTACTTCTCCAGCTTGCCCCATGGTTCTGTAAGCTGCCTAACACCCCTAACAAATCCCTCTTCAGCTTAACCCAGCCAAGGTAAAATCTGTTATCTACAAATCAAGTCTCCTGAATAAGCCATTCACTATTATGGAAGATGCTGCAGTCAGCAGCTCTAGAAAATTTTCTCCCTTTGAACTCTTTTTTGAGCACAGTGCTTCTCAAACTTCAGTCATTCATTCACCATCTTCCCCAAAACTTGCCATATATTCATACCACCGAGAATATTATCTAACAAATGGCATTCTTTAAATTGATTATTTTTATTTATTTATTTATTTTTTGAGACAGAGTCTCACTGTGTTGCCTGGGCTAGACTGCCATGGCATCAGCCTAGCTCACAGCAACCTCAATCTCCTGGGCTCAGGCAATCCTCCTGCCTCAGCCTCCCCAGTAGCTGGGACTACAGTCATGTGCCGCCATGCCCGGCTAATTTTTTCTATATATATTTTTAGTTGTCCAGCTAATTTTCTTTCTATTTTTAGTAGAGACAGAGTCTTGCTGTTGCTCAGGCTGGTCTCGAACTCCTGAGCTCATGATCCACCAGTCTCAGCCTCCCAGAGTGCTAGGATTACAGGTGTGAGCCACCGCGCCTGGCCTAAATTGATGTTTTTACACTTGATATTTACTTACACCAGTAAATAAATTTTTTTATGTTTTTTTGAGACAGGGCCTCGCTTTGTCACCCAGGCTGGAAGGCAGTGGCACAATCATAGTTCACTGTAGCCTCTCAAACTCCTGGGATCAAATGATACCTGGCCATTTATGCCAGTATTTTTCAAACTAAGACACATTAAAATTAATACAGCACCACTAAAATAGAAACTATTAGTTCAAATACTACCTCCAAAAATTCACATCTTGCTGGTGACTAATAGTGTCTTAGGACAAATTCCCAGAAGTGAAGTGATTGAGGTACATACAAGGTAAAAAGAAAGAAAACCCTTTACACTGTACCAGCCCTTCCTAAGCAGAGCTGATGAGTTGAGGGCCAGGAGGACAGAAGTCCTAGCAAGTTCCTCACTTTATCTGAGCAGTAAAATGACAGTTAAATTATAGTACAGTGTAGGGGCCACACTTTTTGGGGTTTAGTTGTTTTGGGTTCCCTCATCACCTTGCCAGTTTTCTCACCTGTAAAATAGGGGAAATTATAGATCCTATCACACAGAGTAGCACTGAGAACATTGACTGTGACCCAATATAAATGCCCGATAAATCAAAAGCTTTAGTTGAGAGTTTCCCAAACCCCTCTGAGTCTTAAAATGGTACGTGTGTATGTGCTATATAGTTTCCTAGTCTGTGCCTAGATCCCACTGAATCATAATCTCCAGAGGAGGTACTAGGGAATCTATTTGAAACAAACACTGTCAACTGAGTGTTAGGATCTGATTAGTTTCGGAAACATAAATCAGGGTTAAGCAGCTGTTATCACCTCAGGGTAATGTCAGGAAGCTGTGATGAGATGATGGCCGTGGAAGATAAGCATCATTTACTAGCCTCACATTTATTCAGTTGATGGACATTTATTGAGCACTCACTGCATGCTCCATTCTGTGTTAGGTGCTCGGGCCACAGCAGGAACGAGACAGACTCAGGCTGCCCTTAAAGGCTCCCCAAGCTGGCCCCGCATCCTCAGTGTATCTGTAAAACTGGGTGAGTGGGGCAGCAATCAAGGCTCCACAGGCTGCTGAGGGGCTACAGGAGTGGGCAGCAAAGTTCTGCCTTCGTGACTCTGGCTCTGTGAGGTCAAGCAGTCCAGGGTCCCTGCAAGTTGTGGGCCAGATGGGCGGGTACTTGAGGATCAAGGACTGAGAGTCCTGGAGGCTTCAGGATCCCATCCCGGACTCCTGCCCGGTTCGTTTTGTCTCAGGGCCGTAAGTCAGAATCTCCCTGTGAAGTGGACACTACTATTCCCATTTTACAGATAGGAAAACAAAGGGTCAGCGAGAGATTTAAGTTACACTTCTACCCTACCGCGGAAGGTGTCCAGGACCTGGTCCTACCTCCAGCAGCGGCACAGAGGACCGCGTAGTGAGTCGGACTCCGGGGTGTTTGGGGCCTCGCCCTGCCGAGGCCAGGAGGTTCTTTAGCGGTCCGTGCCGTGCCGGGACCCTCCCTCTGAATCCCGCGGAGCCCCGCCTACCTCCCTCCCCGAGCGCCCGCCGCCCCTGGAAATACAACGCCCGCGAGCCTTCGGGGCGCTGGTGCATTATGGGACGCTGCACTTCCCCCAGCCCCGGCGCCGCCTGAAAGAACTACCTCGCCCTGCCGTGAGGCCGGAGTGGGCGTTGGAATCCTTCTCGATCCGCCCCGCCCGGAGACGCCAGCGCCCCCACCCGGAAGCCGGCGGAAAAGGCCATAGAAACTGGGGCTAGAGGTGCCTAGACTTGCCCTCCAGGCCCCTACTTCCGCCGGAAGTAGCTTCCTGCCGCAAGTGCCCTTTCTCCGTTGCACGCTCAGGCTCCCGGTATCTGGGACCCAGTACCCGGGGCGCGAGTACGAGCACAATGGCGGCCACCACCTTGTTGCGCGCGACGCCCCGCCTCAGCGGTGAGGGGCCGGGGAGGGCGATAGCGGCCCAGGGACACGTGGGGGCATCGCGGGTATCCGGGGTCGGACTCACGCCTTGACTCCAAGCCTCTGTCCCAGCAGGTCTCAGCGCCGGCCCGATCCCAATGCTGCAGGGTCTGTTGCGGCCGCTGAAGGCCCCGGCATTGCCTCTCTTGTGCCGCGGCCTGGCGGTGGAGGCCAAGAAGACTTACGTGCGCGACAAGCCCCATGTGAACGTGGGTACCATCGGACATGTGGACCATGGCAAGACCACACTGACTGCGGCCATCACGAAGAGTGAGCAGGCTTTGGGTGGGGGCGTCCGGCGGGACCTGGAGTTGGGGAGGTGGGGCCAGCCGAGTGTCTGCTGGAGGAGTTTGTTGTGGCCCCAGGAGCCTGAATTCGGACGGTGGGGTTGATTGCAAGATGCAGAAGACAGATTTCCCCTGAACATGAAGAACTCTGATGTATATAAATTGGGAGTTGAGTGGGCTCCCTGTATCCGTGGGGAATGCTCTGTAATAAGAGGCTTTACCCTGGAGAAGTCAGAGGGCAGCCCCTAGAGGCCCTTTAACATTTCTTTCTGACCCGCAGTTATCTCTGCTGGAAGTTAGAGATTTGAGGGAGATAGTTTATTTAAGTGAGAGGGAACTGGGGGTGTGGCCTGAGCCCTGCCTCTAGGTCGGAAACTTTAGCTGAGAGGTGTGTTCTCTTCCTCCTTTAGTTCTAGCAGAGGGAGGAGGGGCCAAATTCAAGAAGTATGAGGAGATTGACAATGCCCCGGAGGAGCGGGCTCGGGGTATTACCATCAATGCAGCCCACGTGGAATACAGCACCGCCAATCGCCACTATGCTCACACAGACTGCCCTGGTCACGCAGATTACGTTAAGGTGAGGGTTGTTGTCAGGGACGCTGGGGACAGGGTCATAAGCTGCTTCCTGTCAGGATGCTAGGTTTGGAGGGAGGAGCTTAAGGTATTCAAGATGGGCCGGGCGTGGTGGCTCACGCCTATAATCCTAGCACTCTGGGAGGCCAAGGCGGGAGGATCGCTCAAGGTCAGGAGTGCGAAACCAACCTGAGCAAGAGCGAGACCCCCGTCTCTACTAAAAATAGAAAGAAATTAATGGCCAACTAAAAATATATAGAAAAAATTAGCCGGGCATGGTGGCACATGCCTGTCGTCCCAACTACTCGAGAGGCTGAGGCAGAAGGATCGCTTGAGCCCAGGAGTTTGAGGTTGCTGTGGGCTAGCTTGACGCCACAGCACTCTAGCTCGGGTGACAGAGTGAGACTCTGTGTCAAAAAAAAAAAAAAAAAAGGTATTCAAGATGTCTGGATATGAGATCATAGATTTGTGGCCATGGCCAAAGTGGGTGAAGAGATAGAAGAAAAAGGGGGGGGTGGCTCAGTTTCTAACTGCTGCAGTTGGCTAGATGGACGGGGAGCTGATCTAGGCTGAATGTTTCCTTTCCTCCTCCTACCCAGAATATGATCACAGGCACTGCCCCACTGGACGGCTGCATCCTGGTGGTGGCAGCCAATGATGGCCCCATGCCCCAGACCCGAGAGCACTTATTACTGGCCAGACAGGTACTGGGAGCCTGGGTAGGGGTGGAAAGAGAAAGGGGGAATTGGGCCACTCTGGACACTATGCCTGTCTCTTTTCCATCTACAGATTGGGGTAGAGCACATTGTGGTGTATGTGAACAAGGCAGACGCTGTCCAGGACTCGGAGATGGTGGAGCTAGTTGAGCTGGAGATCCGGGAACTGCTCAATGAGTTTGGCTACAAAGGGGACGAGACCCCAGTCATCGTAGGATCTGCTCTCTGTGCCCTTGAGGTGAAGGCAGGGTCAGGCCGGGGTTGGCCGGGGCTGCTGCTGCAGATGGCGCTAGATGGGTGTCCAGAGCTCTGCTGTGTCTGGAGAATGGCTCTTGGTAAGTAAGAGGAGTAGAATGGAGATTTCACAGTCCTGTCACCTTCTTCCAACAGCAACGTGACCCTGAGCTAGGCCTGAAGTCTGTGCAGAAGCTGCTGGATGCTGTGGACACTTATATCCCAGTGCCCACCCGGGATCTGGAGAAGCCTTTCCTGCTGCCTGTAGAGACAATTTATTCTATCCCTGGTGAGGACCGTGCCTGTTCACACTCCCTCATTAGTAATAGCCTAGCCCAGTGTCCCTGATGTCCTGTCCTGTTCCCTTCCAGGCCGGGGCACCGTGGTGACAGGTACACTAGAGCGTGGCATTTTAAAGAAGGGAGATGACTGTGAGTTCCTAGGACATAGCAAGCACATTCGCACTGTGGTGACAGGTATAGGAAAGCAAGCCTTGGGACACAGGGGCTGGCTCCAGGATGACCTTTCCCTTGTGCCTTCCCTCTGCCTCAGACTCTCCTCCCTTGTCCCTTCTCCCTCCTTTCTCTCTTCCCCCTCAGGCATTGAGATGTTCCACAAGAGCCTGGAGAGGGCAGAGGCAGGGGATAACCTTGGGGCTCTGGTCCGAGGCTTGAAGCGGGAAGACCTGAGGCGTGGCCTGGTCATGGCCAAGCCAGGTTCCATCCAGCCCCACCAGAAGGTGGAGGCACAGGTGAGGGCACCAGGTGATGGTGGGCAGGACCGAGCCAAGCTGTCCTCTGCACAGAAGCAACGCTTCCAGCCAAGCCCAGCTCCATTGTCACGGCTTTGTCTCCTCCAGGTTTATATCCTCACCAAGGAGGAGGGTGGTCGCCACAAGCCCTTTGTATCCCACTTCATGCCCATCATGTTCTCCCTGACTTGGGACATGGCCTGTCGTGTCATCCTGCCACCAGAGAAGGTACGGCGGGTGTGGGGAATGTGAAGGAGTGGACGGGGTGCTCTTTGTATCAGGTCTGCCTTACTCATGGTTCCAAAGATGTCATATGACAATCTGGGTGACTGTTTCCTTGGGTGAAGAGAGGCTGGCTGCTGCTGCTATCAATGAAGCTAGTAGGTGGAGGGGTCTTGACCAGTGGCCTTAGGGGGAATGAGTCCTCATTCAGTCTGTGCGAGGCTGAAGTATATAGCAGCTTAGCTATACTAGCATTTGCCCACCGAAAGATTTCCTAGAAAAGGGTTCTTCTTGTTGAATGTTTCACTGTATATGAAGGCTCAGAGAAGCTCTTTAATTAAGAAATTTGCATAAGCCAGAATTTCCTAAGCGTTTTTTCTCATGAACATACCATAGGAGCACTCATCACTGGTCCCTTTTATGTTCTCCTGTTTTGAATATACTGTTTGCATCTGTCTGACAGCTGGGGTGGATGGAGCTGCCCCCTGGCAGAATCATCACCCTGCTGCATTTTCCCATGACTCTTAACCTCCAAAACAGTCTTAAGAGTGAAACACCCTGAAGGCCAGGCATGATCTTCTCTGTCCCCTCCAGGAACTTGCCATGCCTGGGGAGGACCTGAAGCTCAGCCTAATCTTGCGGCAGCCAATGATCTTAGAGAAAGGCCAGCGTTTCACCCTGCGAGACGGCAACCGGACCATTGGCACCGGACTTGTCACTGACACGCCAGCCATGACTGAGGAGGAGAAGAACATCAAGTGGGGTTGAGCGTGTGGCCCTCTGCCCACATTCTCTTGCATTTAGGGCTGCCTTGGCCAGTGTTCTCTCCTGCTTCTGGTGCCCTGAGGGCACGAGCTGCAACCCAGCAGAGTGCAGCTAGATGGACACTTCCCCTTGGTCAGTAGGGGTGGTCTGCCAGGTGAGGTGGGCCAATAAACTGGTTTGTGAATAGTAAGCCAGCCAGCCTGTGTGTGTGTCCTTTGTGTAAGTTGAAGATGAAGGAGTACAAAAAGGGCATTGAAGACCAGACAGATGAGGAGCTTGTGAGAGCCCAGAGCCATTTTAACAATAGTCCCTCTCTAGCAGCGAGAGTCCATCTCTATGGTATAGGCTGGAAAAGCTGTCTTTAAAGCCGTCATTACTGCTGCAACAACTTGAGAGGAGAAATCTAGTCCAGTGAGCCTTGTGTGATTGCCTAGTAGAATGCTACAGTAGGGTACTGTTGAACAGTCTCCTGGGAGATACTGGGAATGAATTTGGTTACCACTGGAGCCAGCATGGCCTGAGCTCAGGTGCCAAATGTACCTTACATCCTCTTTGAGTAGTTACTAGGTCAGTGTCTAGTTACCTGTTTAAACCATTTTTTTTTTTTTTTTTTTGAGACAGAGTCTCACTCTATTGCCCGGGCGAGTGCCGTGGCGTCAGCCCAGCCCACAGCAACCTCAAACTCCTGGGCTCAAGCGATCCTTCTGCCTCAGCCTCCCCAGTAGCTGGGACTACAGGCAAGCGCCACCATGCCCGGCTAATTTTTTCTATATTACAGGCGTGAGCCACCATGCCTGGCCTAAACTTTTTATTTTTTATTTTTTTGCTTTTTTTGAGACAGTCTCTTTTGCCCAGGCTAGAGTGCCATGGTGTCAGCCTAGCTCACAGCAACCTCAAACTCCTGGGCTCAGGTGATCCTCCTGTCTCAGCCTCCCGAGTAGCTGGGACTACAGGCATGTGCCACCATGCCCGGCTAATTTTTCTACATATATTTTCAGTTGGCCAATTAATTTCTTTCTATTTATAGTAGAGACGGGGTCTTGCTCTTGGTCAGGTTGGTCTCGAACTCCTGTCCTTGAGTGATCCACCCGCCTTGGCCTCCCAGAGTGCTAGGATTACAGGCATGAGCCACCGCACCTGGCTAAACTTTTTATTTTTTAAGAGACATGGTCTTGCTGTCAACCGGGCTGGAATGCAGTGGTGGTGTGATCATAGCTCACTGTAACTTCAAGCTCCTGGGCTCAAGCTATCTTCCTGCCTCAGCCTCTGGAGTAGCTGGGACTATGGACACATACCACCATGCCTGACTGGTTTTTTTTAAACAAAATTTTTGCAGAGACAGATCTTGCTGTGTTGCCCAGGCTGGTTTCAAGCTCCTGGTCTCATGTCATCCTCCTGCCTCAGCCTTCCAGAGTGCTGGAATTACAGGCGTGAGCCACCACGCCCAGCCTACCTGTTCAGACTGACTTGATTAATAAGGACTCTACAGGCTTACTTGGAAATATTGCAGGTTTGGTTCTAGATTACTGCAACAAAGCAAGTCACAAATACTTTTTTGGTTTTCCAGCGCATACAAAAGTTACATTTACATCACAGTTGACCCTTGAACAATAAGGGGGTTAGAGGCACTGACCCCCTGTGCAGTCAAAAACCCATGTATAACTCTTCCCAAAAAACTGTTGATTAGAAACCTTACTGATAACAGCCAACACATATTTTGTACATTATATGTATTACATGCTGTATTCTTAAACTAGAGAAAAGAAGACAAAAAAATCACAAGGCCGGGCGTGGTGGCTCACACCTGTAATCCTAACACTCTGGGAGGCCAAGGCGGGAGGATCGCTTAAGGTCAGGAGTTCAAAACCAGCCCAGCCTGAGCTAGAGTGAGACCCTGTCTCTACTAAAAATAGAAAGGAATTAATTGGCCAACTAAAAATATATAGAAAAAATTAGCCTGGCATGGTGGCGCATGCCTGTAGTCCCAGCTACTCGGGAGGCTGAGGCAGGAGGATCACTTGAGCCTAGGAGTTTGCTGTGAGCTAGGCTAACGCCTAGGCACTCTAGCCTGGGCAACACTGTGAGACTCTGGCTCAAAAAAAAGCAGAAAAAATTTCAGAACAGGAAGTCCGTAAATAAATAAATAATTAAAAATTTAAAAAAGAAAATATATTTACTATTAAGTGGATCATCTGAAGGTTTTCATCCTCGTCATCTTCACGTTGAGTAGGCTGAAGAAGAGGAAGTTGGTCTTGCTGTTTCAGGGGCAGAGGAGGTAGAAGGGGAGGCAGGCACACTCGGTGCAACTTTTACTGAAGAAAATCTGCACATAAATGGACCCACACAGTTCAAGCCCATTTTGTTCAAAGGTTGACTGTATTAAGTGTACAACACAGCATGAGTAAAAAAACTATGTATGTACCTGTACATACCTTAATTAAACACTTTATTGCTTAAAGAAAAAAATGACAAGAATCGAACACATGCTGCTGGAAAAACGGACTGGTAGACTTGCTCTGTGCAGGGTTTCCGCAAATCTTCAAATTGTAAAAGACGCCTGAGGAGCACGATACAGCAAAGTGCCGTAAAATGAGGTACGCCTGTGTCTCGTTCATCTCCAAACCTACTACACCAGGCTCTTGATATGAGTAAAATCTCAGCAAATGAGATCACTCCTGAAGCATACTGCTGTATCACTGTTTCCAACCACAAGAAAGGTTGAAGAATAAATTTGATTTTTAACATTTACCAAGATTTAAAATGAAGAAAAAGGCTGTTTACCTAATATGCAGGGAATAAAATGCTGAGATTTTAAAACTTGGAATGATGACTGGCAAAGATGCTGACCCCAAACAAAAAAGTAGCAGTTGGGAGTGGGGGTAAATGGACAAGCCTCCAGAAAAGAGGCTCTTGGGCCCAATCTGAGGGGTGTTTTGAGAAACTCAACCTGATCAGGGACTCCACAGCAGAAGCAAACTAAATGAAGCTGGCGAGAGGGAGGGAGAATGTAAACAAGAACTTTGCATGAGGTACTGCCCAATGATGGAGCAGCTTTGTTTTCTCCTCCTCTGCTCAAGGCAAAGCTGAAAGGTTTCACAAGAGAATTCTTCCCTGGATAAAAACTAAGTTCCAACTTTGAAAAGACTTCTGCTCAAAGATGATAAAATTAATATACAGTAGTCCCGCCCATTTGCAGTATGGCTTTCAGTTTTAGCTACCTGCAGTCAACTGTGGTCTGAAGATACTAAATGTAAAAAACCTAGAAGTAATTCTTAAGTTTTAAATTTACACTGCATGATGGAATCTCTTAACATTCTGCTCTATCTTACTCTGGATGTGAATGATCCCTTTGCCTGTTAGCAGCCATCAAGGTTATCAGATCAACTGTCATGGTATCATAGTGTTTGTATTCAAGGAATCCTTATTTTACTTAAGAATGGCCCCAAAGGGCCGGGCGCTGTGGCTCATGCGTATAATCCTAGCACTCTGTGAGGCCGAGATGGGAGGATCGCTCAAGGTCAGGAGTTCGAAACCAGCCTGAGCAAGAGCGAGACCCTGTCTCTACTAAAAAGAGAAAGAAATTTATTGGCCAACTGAAGATATATAGAAAATATTAGCCGGGCATGGTGGCACATACCTGTAGTCCCAGCTACTTGGGAGGCTGAGACAGGAGGATCACCTGAGCCCAGGAGTTTGAGGTTGCTGTGAGCTAGGCTGATGCCATGGCACTCTAGCCCCAGGCAACAGAGTGAGACTCTGTCTCAAAAAAAAAAAAAAGAACGGCCCTGAAGTGCCCGAGCACTGTGCCTAACACATCAAACTTTATCATAGGTACAGGAAAGAACATAGCACGTATACGGCTCGATTACCACCTGTAGTTTCAAGCATCCCCGGGGGGTGGGGGGCTTGGATGACCTATGTGCAATCCTCCCATAAAGCATCAAAAGGACTGCTCACCAACACCTGCACCACTTCACAGTGCTACAGACACCTGTATCTCCATCTGGGCTTCAGGTATCCTGAGCTCAACTCAAGTCTTTCTCCTGCTCCTGCTGCTTCCGTCATTGTCCTCCATCCCTCACCTCAGTTGATGTCCCCCATCCTATCCCCATCTTTGGAGAGCTCTTCCACTTGGGACCCCAACTCTGTTTTTAGCAATCAAGCGGCTACCAAGTAAAACCCCCTTCTTAATCTATCTTCTCTCCTCCCCACCATGCCCGCCTATTACCAAGTTTCAGATCCTTGTGCCCTGGGGATCTCCCCCAGTATCTAACCTTCGTTATTCCTGCCCTTGTCTCAGCAAATTTTTTCAGACTGTGGTCCACACTGAAACACCCCTGCCTATCACTGAGCACCAGCCTCATCCTCACAAGCCTGTAATGGTGAAATTATCTGCATTTTAAAGATAAAGAAACCAAGATCAGGTCTCACAGTAAGAGAAGTCCAAACTGCTTCCTTGAAAAAACACCTCCTCTGAAGCCTGTTGTCACTTCCACATGCCATGCTTCGATCTTCTTGTCCCATCCATAACCCCGAATTTAGCTCCTGCTCCACTAAACCTGGTTCCCCAACCAGTCCTTTCTCTTCTCCCACTAGCAGCTTCACCTTTAATAGCTCTCACAACCACATCCAAGACCTCTCAGTTATGCATCAACGAGGCCTTTATTTCCAATGGCCAGAAACGCTAAAGCAGCTTTCAACATAAAGAGGTGGACCTAATTCATGAGGCACTGATATTAGAAATGAAAACTTTCTATTGCACCTTGAGATGAGGCTAATTTCGGGATGAGAAAACAACCACTGGGAGGTTGGGTACCCTGTGCAGCAGCTCCAGAGCCAGCCAGGGACAGCATCACACTGCCACACTGCTCCATTTTGGGAAGGGGACTATCTCACACGTGTTTAGCCATCCAGTTATCCAGAACCTCAGTCACCAACTACACAACTTCAGAACGTTGTTCGGAACCCACCTTCAAAGGAATAGTGTAAGACTCTGATTTGCTTCCCCTTATCCTAGGGTTTAGAGAAACTGGCTACAATTTTTACATAAAGGGAAACAGAACAGATGATGGCAAGATAAATGTAATACTATACTAAGAAGACTGTAGAACTATAACCGTACTCTAGTCTCCAAAGAGGAAACTATAGGCAGGTTAAGTTAGTTTAAATTTTTATTTTTTTTTATTTTTTAATATTTTTTATGTAATAAAAAGTAAAAGTCCTTGTCCAACCATCCTTGTGGGGCATCTGTCTGTCTCTCACACAGATCACTCAAGTTAATGGGAAAGAAAGAACAGGGGGGCCCAAGCCTGAAGTTATAAATAATAGAAAATAAAAGATCTTCCGTCTCCAGCGGGGGAACAGATGAGAGGATGGGAGGGCAAGACTGGGTGGGAATGGGCAGGGCAGAGGAGGAACCCCCCAACCCCTGCTGGACCCTGGCCCTGCCCACTTTGAGGCCCCTCCCATTCAAGGTGCTTGGCAGGAATTCCCCAGCTCCCCCGGGGAAAGGGGGACTGGGGGGCTGGGACTGGTCCGAGCTGCTGGGGGAAGAGACATAGATCACTCTTCCCTCCACTCATGGAGGTCTCAGGTCGCGGCCAGGACAATCTTCAGTTCCCCGGGGGGTGGAAGGGGAGCTGCTGGGAGGGATGAGATTGAACTGGTTGGAGGGGAAAGAGAAGAGAGCAGGAGCATTAGAACCCAAGCAGCTGTCCCTTCATCCAATGCCGTCCAGTGGGGGCATGGGGGCGTTGGGGTAGGAGCGGCCTCCTCAAGGTGTCTCATGGGGCTGTCAGAAGCACAGGTCAAACGCTGTTTCCCAGTAAGCCAGAGCCCTTACTTGTGTGCCCAGCTCAGCCCCCCACACCCCAGTCTGGCCCTGTCTGCTGCGCTGACCTTACCTCGGCTAAGTCAGGAGACAGTCGGGGTCACTGAGAGCTGGGGAGGCAGTGGGGAGGGGGGCTGCTGGATCACAACTGAGCGAGGACGGAGGGAAGCAAAGGACAGAGCCAGGAGCAAGCCCCTGGCGGCGGCGACTGTGGCTTCTGCCCACCCTACATACTTCACAGACAGGTGCACGTTGGCGGGCGCCCTGTGGGACAGCCCTGCCTCCAAGACCCCTCACTCCCCACCCAGAACCCGTGCATCCTGCCCCACCTGCAGCCCCTCAGCTCTTCCATGCCAAATTCCCCCAGCTAACGAGAACTCACGAATCCTGTCATCGGCTCCTCCTGGAAATCCAGGCGCCTGGCCAGGCTGCTCACCTTGGGGGTGTCCGATGTAGGGGTAGGGTGAGGGTGTGGAAGCTGAGAGTGCAGGCACCCCACTCTGGGGCACTGCGCCTTGGGGGGGCCCCCCATGGCTCTGGGGTGGGTGCAGCAGCATCACCTGGGGCGGGTGGGGAGCCCCAGGGTGAGGGGGCGGGGCTGCTGTGATTCCAGTTTGGACATGGGCCTGTAGAGAACAAAAAGAACTGGGAGTACCAGGGAGGTCTGCGAACAGCTCTGAGAGCCCTAGGGTCAGAGCACAACTGCAAAGGTACCAGGGATTTGGGAATGGACAGCCTCAAGGCTCACGTTCTCTGGCAAAAAGACCCAGATCCAGAGGAAGCAGGTCCCGTGGGCTCTTACCTGGGTAACATGGGCCATGTTGGTGAAGCCGTGGGGCAGCTGCTGGTGGGCATGGATGGCATACACAGCGGCTGGTTGGGGGAAGCTGCTCTGAGGGGACTGGGCAGAAGGTCCCGGTGGCAGAGAGGGCGGCGTGCCTGTCAGGGCCCCTGGGTGGTACAGATTCTGCTGTGGCTGTCCACTGCCCAGGTGTGGGGCCTGCCCTGCCTGATGCTGCCAGGGGAGGGTGAGGGTGAGTGTCACCCACTCCCCCCAGCACCCAGGCCAACAGCTCGCTGACCCCCAATGATCCTCCCTGCTGTGGAATGACCCCAGCTCTATCCCTCTCTTCCAGCCACCCATTCTGCCCCACCACTCAGATCCCCACGGCAGGCACCTGGACAGGACTGGGGGCCGCATGCTGGGACTGCGGCTGGCTCCCAGTAGGCGTGGTAGCCGGCTGCGGCTGGTGGGCGTGGAGCTGCGTGGCATGGTGTGGGTAGGACTGGTGAACAGTGGCTACAGCAGGAAAGAGGGAGAGAACCAGCGCTGAGCACACCAGAGGGGTTGAAGGAGCACAGCTTGGAGCAGAGAGCGAGGACACAGCAGAACTCACCATAAAGGGCTTGGGGGGTGGGCTGCTCTGCAGAAGGGTACTGAGGGGTGGAGGATGACACAATAGCCTGGGGATGGCTACCCGACGTCAGCATGCGTGGGTTGCTTTGAAGCATGGGGGCAAACACCGGCTGGTGGGACAGAGAGAAGTGGTCAGCGCAGCAGACTAGGAAGGTGCTCTCCTGCCCAATCTCTGTGTGCACAGCACTAGTTGGGCCTGGCCACAATTACCTTGTTTAACTTTCAAAACAATCCTGACAGGCAGATACTACCACACCTATGCTTCAGAGCAGAAAACTAAGGCAGAGATAGATGTTCAATGTCTCATTACACGTCCTACCAGGGCCAGGATTCACTTCTAAGTCTGACACTTCCAGGCCCATAGCTGGCCAACACCACCTAGAACACCACCCACCACCCTCACCCAGCTCCTGAGCCTTAGAGGTGAAGAAGGGGGGATCCCTAGCAGGGGCTTTGGATCCCCACTTTCCTCCTAGGGCACAGTCACCTGTGAGGGGTAGTGGGCCATGGGTTGCATCATGGCCGGCTGGCCTGGAAACTGCTGTGGGTTGTAGGGGATGTAGGAAGAGTAAGGTGTGGCAGCCACCAGAGGTGGGCCAGCAGCGGCAGCGGCCTGCATCATTGGAGGGGCTGAGGCTGGCTGGTGTTGGTCCGAGCGCTGGGGGGGCAGGGAGCCTGGGGGCAGGGGGAACATAGTGCAGAGCTCAAGCTCCACCTGCCAGGAGGTACCAGGCAGCCCCACTGACTGCCCCTCCCGACCCTGCTCACCTTTTGCTCCTCGGTACTTGCCCTGCTGCCCAGGCACTGAATTGGATACAGGATACGGATACATCTGAGGTGCCTGGGGACAAGGACAGATGAGGCTGAATGACTTAGTCCCTCAGCCAGCCCAACCAAATCCTGGACCCACCCAGGCTCTTCTCTTACCTGCACAGCTGGTCCCATGTGGATCTGAGGTATGTAGGAGATGTACTGGGGGCTATACAGCCCACTCTGGCCTGCTGTCAGCACCGGGATGGAGGGAGTTGAATGAGTCCGGGGCCCTGGAGAAGTTGGGGTACTGGTGGACTTGTTCTGTAAGAGATAAGGGAGGACAACGGTTTATTTCTGTATCCTCCCCTCTGATTCCTGGCCATGCTTGTAACAGGTAGCATTCATGGAACCCTGTGTGCCAAACACATTCTGCACTTCATTTTGGCTAAGTGTATATGAAATCCTATGAGATGTCCATTCTCAGACTATAGGTAAGGAAAGTGAGACAGAGAAGTGGTTTTTAAGTACAGGGGTTCAGGCCAAGTCAATTGGCCTGAATGAGGTCTATGTTCATAACTACCCCACTACTCAAGTACTCCATAAGCCAAATGCTACAAACACCTGTCAGACTCATCAGGATGCCATCACCCAAGGCTTGAGTTCATGTTCCTCAAACCAGCCTAAAAGCTGCTCTCCCTGAGCGTTTGCTGTCCCCTCAATGCCAGGCAGCCCAGGGTCTTGGTAGTGAAGTGCTCCCCTCCATTGTCTACCAGCCCCTCCCAAGACTCCCTCACAGAAATCAGAGCCCACATTCTCCCATCCCATCTCACCACAGAGAGCAGAGGCTTTGTGGGATTGAACTCCTTGGCATTGGGGTTCAACGTTGATTTCTTCACTTGTCTATGAGAGAAAGTAAAATCAATCCTCATGGCTTGCCCCTCACATCCCGCCACCCCTCCTCAGCTCTTCACCCCACTTACTCAGCAACAGGGCCCTCATCCTTGTCATCTCCCTTGATGAGATCCACTGGGGGGCTGCCAGTTTGGCTTGGGCAAGGTGGTGGGGGCTGCTCCGGCCCCTCAGTGCCTCCTGCTGGTGCCAGGGGTAGTTTGTCCTCCTTATCCGATACTGACTCCGTCTTGGAGGAGACAGGGGACCCCAAGGGCTCTGAAGTCAACAGACCATCAACCTCCTTCTCCTTCCCTTTGGCCTCTTCCTTTAAGATCCGGGGAGGAAAAGGATCCAGGCTGGTCTCAGGAGAGCTACTGGGTTGAAGCTAGAAGGAGAAAAACATACACACAGTACTGTCTGCTCCAAACCTCAGGCCCCACTTCCTTCTTTCATCCTTGCTTGATCTCATCTCTTCTATCCTACTTAGTGCTCCACCTGTAAACCACCCACACACCCCTTCACCCTGCTAACATCCTAGCTTGTTTCACACTTCTCTCACCTTAAACTGGGCCCCAAACTTTCTCAGTTCTTCCAGTTGAAATCGTTTCTGTTCATTCTGAAGGCCAGGGACTATGAGAAAACAGTGAAAAAGGAGAAAATACAATATATTCTTTATCAAAGGTGAGACCAGAGAACAAGAAAGCAAGAAAAAAAAGAGAAACTTTTGAGAATCCTCAGAGCAATTAAATTACGATCAAAGAGCTAATAGACAGCATCTGTTTCTGAATTCCAGTAACTGTCGTAACTGAAATGCTCTCCCAAACAAAGGGGCATTCGTCCTCAACAAAAAACAACCCTCACCTTTCCCAGCTATCCGGGCCAGTTCCTGAGGCTCCAGAGTTCTCCCAGGGTCCTTGGTGGAGAGTTCTTTTACTAAGCAAGGAGAGAGAGATGCCTGAAGGTCCTTCTGTCCAGAACCACACCTCATATTGTCCACAGCCCTCAACCATCTGGCTCTTACCATCTGTGGGGGCCAAGGAGATCTTTGGAGAAGCTGGGGAAATGGAGCCCACTCCAGGATCTGCTGCTGATGTTGCAGGGATGGAGGCTGAAGAGGTTGGCACTGCCGAGCCAATGGGAGGCTCAGGACAGGAAGGTGAGATTGGGGCAGGGGCAGACTTGGGAGAGCGCGGGGGGTACATCCGGCCCACTGGAA
This sequence comes from Lepilemur ruficaudatus, assembly GCA_963574885.1. Classification (NCBI taxonomy): domain Eukaryota; kingdom Metazoa; phylum Chordata; class Mammalia; order Primates; family Lepilemuridae; genus Lepilemur; species Lepilemur ruficaudatus. The sequence goes on from CAUYRT010060005.1 coordinate 46,391, forward strand.
GAAAAGGGGGAGCTGTACAATGGTTACTGCTGTTCAACAGGCAGTGGGTACAGAGGCCTCACTCAAAATACCAAGAAAGTGTACACACTTTATCACACCCAGCGTCACAGACTTAAATGTCTACAAGCCCAAAGCAGGTAACATATGCAGGTACATAGCCTCATGGGCACCATGAGTGACTGGAATGCTTAAAGGGGCAGTTGTGATTCAGTTCCAGCCAACTAGAGCTATGCAGCAAGGCAGGCTCAGTGTTGGCAGAGCTTTCTGTAATTCAAAAGAAATAGAAAATTTTCTATGACTTCTCTTGTTTTAAAATGTTGGCAACTAATTCAAATCTAAACAAAAGACATCTGCCAGACAGATACAACCCATGGATTGCTAAATTGGGATTTCTGCACTAGGGAACACGAAAAATTCTTTCTCAAAAAGGATAAATCCAAACTCCCCAAAACATCTACCTTGAAACTGTCTTCCATCCCAGCATTCCAACTGACATATTCTCTACGAATTTCTATCAATTTCTTCATCTAACACTACAAAGTTTTACCTGTAGGAGGAGGTGGAACACAAGCTTCTCCAGAAGACCTATTGTTGGGTGAAGACAGTGTCTTGGCGCCTCTCAGAGGCCGCTGTGCCTTAGGAGACATGCGGGAAGGGCCTATTTTTTTTTTAAAGATGAAGAAAAATCAGAAGAGGCAGAGTACCTGTTATTACATCACTGCCCATGCATCATCATTCCAACCCATCTAAACCCTTTCGATTACCCTTCCTGCCTTCTTAACATCTCCTTCCCTGTCCCCCAAAGTCTGCTTCCCAACTCACCTCCATTGATACCACGTGCCTCAGAACCTGGTCCAGGGCTACTATTGTCAAGATGGTGAGGGCCACGAGGTGGCAAAGAACTAAGGCCAGGCCGGCCGCCCCGAGAGCTGCTGCATCGAACACCTCCCCGAGGACCTTCCCGAACTCGTTGAGGCAGAGGGATATACTTCCCCTCCCTGAAGAAAGAATTCAAGAAGTTCAGGTAAGGTAGCCACAAACCCCACACATTTTGGAAAGATGGAGCCTTTCCTTTTAAAGTCCTCCTCTACTTTAACACACACACTCTCTCACACACACATTCTCTCTCTCTCTGCCTGGCTCCAGCTTCTTTCACTATCCCACTGGAAGATCTGTCCCAGTTAAATGTTCTGTTGCTACAGGCTTAACCTCATGTTACAGCTACCCAGACCCAACCAACCTGGCCAGTGCCCCACAATTCTGTCACTTCTGACCCATGAGAAAGGTAAGATTACATCATAGATCAAAACACAGCTTTTACTAAACAGATCGCATACAGTTAGATTTCATTTTTGTAAAAATAAAAAATATATGTGAATACTCTTCAGTATTGAAAATAAGGAAAGAACCAGCACATACATACATATGAATACATAGAAAAAAAAAAAAAAAGTATACTGAAATCCTGAAAAAGAATTGTGTTTTCTAAATCCACAAGCTTCAGCTTTGTTCTTCTGGGCAAATTACTTAACTTCTTTAGGCTTCAATCTCCTAAAAACTGGGAATAACTATGTATTAACCTACATGTCACATGGTTGTGATGCTTAATCAATAGTGCATAAAACTGTTGGCCCGGGCCCTTCATCCTACAGTGAGCTCCAAACAGTGCTGGATGCTCCCAGCAATTACCTGGATGCCAAGCTGGGGCTCTCCCGCCCTGAGCCCTGTCGCTGGACTGCACTGTGCTTCTCCTCTTCGGTGCGCCCATCATCATTCTCCATGGCGATCCGCAGGCGGTACTGGGGGCTCGATTCAATCTCTCGTGCCAACTGGGCTGCACGCAGCTCCCGCTGACGAAACTCTTCTGAGTTGTCCTTTTCTAAGGGCACCCTGAGAGAAGCCCACAGACCACCACCATCCCAGTGATAGGAGAGAAGAGGAAAAAAGGGAAAACATCAACTTAATCATCAGTTCAGGTATATAGGTGTTCAATTCCTTCAACAACTCAACATAGATTAAATGGGCATACACTGGATCCCAGGCAGAGTACCAAGGCATATCTGTGACTCTGAAGAACACTTAGATGCTTTTATGCTTTAAGTTATACAGAAAAAGAATGGGTGGAGAAGAAAGAAAGCAGTTAATTCTACCCATGGGGTGCCCTGGAATCAGGAAAAAGTAGGAGAAAACTATTGAAGGAGCAGTTTCACAAGGAAGTCTAGAAGTAGGGGGTGGGCAACCTGGACACTTAGAAAAGAATGAGCAAAACCTATGTTCCACCTAGAGATGGTGTCCTCTGTTAGTGACCCCACACTGCAAAATATACGACCAAGTAACAAGGGGAAGTACCAAGATACTCACGTATAAGAAGAGAGACTGCTATCATAGGTGGTCTTCACACCGTAGTTCTCCTCATTGAACTTGAACATTTCATTGGGGTCCCATCCATTAGACTAAGGAGGGGGAAAGGATGTTTTAAAAGCAAGCAAGGAAAGCAACAATGACATGTCATTTCCCTTTAATGAGATTAAAAACGTAAAAATATAATGAAACCAAGAGTGAAGAGAATAGGAACATGGCTGATGAGAGTATCAACTGGTACTAACAATTACATCATAAATTAGAATTAACTGCTACAACCATAAAGTCCTATGATCTAACACATCTGTTTCCAGGACATCCTAGAGAAATTCTAGCCCATATGCTAGAACATATACATGTTCTAAAAGCTCAATGATGTGATTATTTTTAGTAGCAAAATAATAGCAATACAGATCAGTTAAGGACAAATAGAATTTGACATGTAATATACACATTTACAAATAAAAATAAAACAGGCCAGGTGCAGTGGCTCACGCCTGCAATCCTAGCACTTTGGGAGTGCTCCAGACCAGCCTCAGCAACATGGTGAGACCTTGTCTCTACAAAAAACAGAAAAATCAGCTGGCAAGGTGGTATGTGCCTATAGTCCCAGCTACTCGGGAGGCTGAGGCAGGTAGACCACTTGAACCCAGGAATTTGAGGTTGCAGAGAGGTATGATGCCACTGTACTCTAGCCTAAGCAATAAAGCAAGACCCTGTCTCAAAATAAAATTTAAAGAAAGGATACAACAGTTAAAAGGAATAAACTAGACCTATATATCAACATGAAAAGTTCAAAAAAACAAAAAGAGGCAAGAAAAAACAAATTCCTGTGCAAATTAAACAAACCCAGAAAACAATGCATTAATTCATGAGTTGTTTTCTTAAAAAGAGAAGGGTCTTGCTATGTTGCCAAAGTTGGAATGCAGGGGCTACTCACAGGTGTGATCACAATGTACTTGCAGCCTTGAACTCCTGGCCTCAAGTGATTCTCCCACCTCAGCCATCTGAGTAGCTGGGACTACAGGCATGTACCACCCAGCCTGGTTCTATTCATGAGATTTTAAATGCATCAGAGTAGTTGCTTTTGAGAAAAGAAATGGGCCTATACAGTAGTCAATCTTGTCTATACCCTTTACGTTGAAAAAATAAATCACTCGAAGCAAATGCTAATAGTTGTCAACTATTGATGCTGGAAGAACACATTTTTATTTTGCTATCTTCCCTACCTTTGTATTTCCTATCTGATCGCCATCAATAGGCAACAGCAAATATTTTTCTCCCACCTCCCCTAGAATCAACTCTTGGTTCCAAGAATGGACCTCACTGTCAACAAGCCATTCTGTCTGCCCAGCTGTTAGGGAAGGAGACTATACCATGTCAGACTCGAGGTCGTAGTCATCACTGTTGCTGTCACCCCCTTCCCAGCGCTGAAGCACTTTCTCTTTGTGCTCCCCATTCACCTTGGAGTTCATGGCAATGGCTGAATCAGTGAACTTGTCTGTGGGGGCAGCAGAGTTGAGGATCAGGAGCCAGGTGATATTTCATAGCTTTCTTTCCAACATCCCTCACCCCCCCACCAAGTAGTTCAGGAGCAAAGAGAAGATTAACAAACTCAGATTTTAGAGTACGCACATTTGTATATGAAAATTGGGGGTGGGGTGGTGAAGAGTATAAAAAGCCCGATCTATTAAGATTATTAAGATTCAAAAAGAACAAAAAGTTAAAAACTAGTGAAAACATGAAGAACCACAACACAGGCCAGGATTCATCCCACTATGTATTAGATGTCAAGACAGTTTCAAGAAGAAAAATCCAGCCATCTCCCCCAGGAACAAAAAAAAGGCAGTTAAGGGGAGATGAATCAAGACAACACATTCCACATGCAGGAGAACTGCCCTCTGCTCATACATAGTAGGTCTGACATAACAGCCTAGCACAATACCTTTAGTGGCATAATTGAAGTCAACATTTCGAAAGTGGACAAGCATGACGTCACTTGGCTTAAATACCATGGTGTCCACAATGTCTTCCCGCCGAGGTCCACCTGTTGGCTCAGATGCTTTCCGGTGCACAGCATCTACTGCTAGTTCAAACTACAAAAGCCCCATTCCCCAAAACCGGAAAGTCAATATGGTGAAATATGAAGGCAAAGGTACGACTATTTTTCTCTTACCATTTCTAAACTTTTCCCAACACCACATTCTCAACACACTAGGAACCAAGTGCACTGTCTGTTCAACATTAGCCAAAGGATTTAGCAAAAGTCTCAAATTAAAAAATTTAAATTTTAAACGTAAGCATTTTAACATTGAAGTACCCAGCTCTCAAATTTGTCTTTTATCACTTGCAGTACTCTTCAGCACAGGGCTGCAGAAACCATAACACCGTAGTCTAACACTATCCAACTCACACCCTCCTCAATGAGCCTATTTTATTCTCCTCTTCCTCCTTCCATGCAATTCCAAAAATAAGTGAATTTGAATGCACTGACCTTTGAGCTCAGAGTCTTGAAGATACCCTCATAGGTGGTGCCATTTTTCACCTTTACATCACAAGTGGAGCCCTGGGAGAGAGGGAAAAATAAGAAGAGTGCCTCCAAAAAACAGATGCATTATATTTCTCAAGCAACCTAGTGGTTAAGTACCCACTTACCACAACCGCTGTAAGGAAATGCAGCATTCTGGAATTATTGTAGACACCTTCAAACACCTGCCATTTAACAGAAGAAAGAGAGAAAGGAGTTGCCAGTCAACACCTCACTTTGCTTTCTAAATGCTCACACTCTACTCATATCCACCCTGTATGTACTGGTCCACAGCTGTTCCGAGCCCATTTCACTATCTCTGTACCTAATCTGCCTTATATTCCCACATATGCATCTTTTAGGTCCATGTATCTTAGAGGGGGAAAGGCACTCACGGGTGACTGTGGGGGTCCCTTTCCTGTGCTCTGTCCCCTACAAAAGAAGGAAATAAGAAACTAGTTATTTAAATCTATTCAATCCCTCTTACATCATTATGAAATTAATGGTAAACCCTAGAACCATAAACCACATGATGATGCTGATTTAGGCTTCAAACCAATGAATCAACAAGATTTTCCAATTCTCACCTTATAGCGGAAAAAAGGAATAGGCATTAAAAGCCAGTAAACACATTTCTTCCACATGCCAGTAAAAATGACATCAACAATGGTTGTCAACTGCCCTACGAGCCAATGAGAACACAACCATTTCACTTTTTCCAAGGGGCCAAGGATGCATGTTTCCAACAGACCAATGCTACAATATTAGCCAACAACCCGCCCCACTTGTGAAGGCGAAAGCTAAGGAGTGCAGATTGGAACTATCTAGCTCAGGCACGTTACCTCTCAAACAGAAAAGACAATCACTTTCAGCAGCCTTACACCCCAAACCCTGGGAGGAAGGGGGGCATTCTCTCCGCACCCCATCCCCTCGACCTCATTACTCATTCAGCCTGTTACCCACTCTGCGCAAGTCACCAATCGCCAGGTAACCCTACTCCTCGCTGGCTGATGTAACCGGCGGTAGAGGAAGGCGAAGAGGGGGCCGTTGGCGGGGCTGGGGGACAGCGCAGCCGCAAAAGCTATCCACCGGGAGGCCTCGCCCGGTCTGCGCCTGCGCAGTAAAGCCCACGGGCCTCTTCAAAATCTCCCCTCCCGCGATTAGAACCCACTGCGCCTGCGTGTCCAGCCACACTCAATTCCATCAACACACACACAGAACAGAGAGGAGCGTCCACTACTCATCCACGAACAGCAGACGAACCCCTCCCTGGACACTCCCAGCCCCTGCCCTAGGTGTTACCAGGGCACGCGAACGCCCGGGTCATAAGACAGCATCCACGCGCACGTACAGGAAGGGCGCGCGCGCGCTGGAGGTTCCCGGCCGGCAGTCCTCCCAATCGTCCCTCCTTCCGTCCCCCCGCCCACCTCGCTCCCCTCCTACTGGCCAGACCGGGAAGAGGGAGGTAGCAACCCGCTCCCAAGTCCCTCCCTCCCCATTGGCCAAACTGTGGGCCGCGCGCCCCCCTCCATTGGCTACAGCCGGGGACCCCTTCCCGCAGCAGATTCCCCATTGGCTGAAGCCGGGGACCGCGAGACCCTCCGTGGTAATGGAGCCGGGGACCCCGATCACCTCTCCGCCCCCCCACCAGCTCCCCAGTCCGACGGCACTGGCGGCATGCGCCCCGCCTCCCCTTAAGGCCGGAGCCCCGAGCTCTGACTAGGCCCCGGGCACTGAGCACGACCCCCAAGTGCTCTGGTGGCTGCCCAGGGACCCCTTTTCCTTCAACCTGTTGGGACCAGAAGGGGCCCAACCCCAGCCTCACAGGGGCTCCCCGTCTCCCTGGTTCTCCTCAAAGATGCTAGGCTGGGGGTCCGCCCCGCGGAACCGAGCCGCCGCCTCCTGCCGGCAGCCGCGGCTCCCTCGCCCGGAAGCCCACCCCTTCTCACCTGGCGCTGCCGATGGCGGCTGCCCCTGGCCTCTCCTGATGCTGCTGCTGCTGCGGCGGCGGCGGCGCCAAGATGCCTTCGGCTCCCCGGCGGAGTCCACTCCCGGCAGCGGCCGCAGGCCCCAGGCAGGGAGAAGCGGCCGGAGGCGGCCCTGGGGGAGCCGAGGAGGTGGCCAGCGGCCCCGGGAGGCCGCCGTTAGGGGGGCTAGTGCCCCCGGGAGGCCGGCGGGCCACGGCCTGTTGCGTGGGGGGCGGCTGCTGGGGCTGGGAGGTCTGTTGTGGCGGCTGAGGCTTCAACATGATGGCAGCGTCCGGAAGGGGAATTAGAGGGAAGGGAGGGAGAGAGGGGGCCGGAGCTGGGTCCCCGCTGGAGAGCGCGGGAAGCGAGGGGGCTTGGGAAGCCGGGACCCGCCGTTGGCGGGCGGGGGGAGCCCCGCGGTGCCGGGGATAGCTGGAGAAGACCGCGGCGCGAGGAAGCGCCGCGAGGCGGAAGGGGAGGGGGTCTCGCGGGCCTGAGGAAAGCGAGAGGGCGCGAGCCGGCCTGGCGCGCGTGCGCGTCGCCGGGGAACGGGGAGGGGAAGAGCGCGCGGGCGGGAGCGCCCGGAGGGGGAGGGGCGGAGGAGAGAGCGGCGGCGCGAGGTGCCCGCGCGCACCGAGGCGGTTAGCTCCCAGCGGGAGAGGAGAGAATAAAATAGGTGAGTCTCGCACCCTAGCCCTTGGAGTGGGTAGGGAGTAGCGCGGGCGCTCACGTGCGCCAAGGATTTAGGGTCTGAAGGTCTCAAACCGCCTTAGAGGCTGGCGGCCGCCGTAAGCCTCACAATGAGCGTGTGAAGCGCTGGGGGAGGAGCCGAAGCAGCTGAGAGGAAGGACCGGCCGCTCCGCCTACGCCGCCGGCGTAACGTCGGGATGCCTCCGCAGAGTGTGAGATGTCAAGGCGTAACGTGAGGTTCTTCCGCCACCGTGGGTGCTCGTGGGCGGGGTCTTAAGCGCCAAAAAAGTTCCCAGGACTGGGCAAACCAGAGCGACTGCTCTTTTTGGCAGGTGGTAGCTTTTGTAAGGAGCTGCTTACCACCTTATCTGCTTTAAATAAAAGACTGATGAGCATTGGAGTGATTAGTTTGAGCGCGTGGATCTTTGCAGATAAATCTATGCCTAGTCCTAAGTTATTTTGAATTTCAGTGATTTTAAACTTAAATTGTTTCTCCATGCCCGAGAAGGAAATCTAAACTGTAGTAACAGACTGTCTGAAGGCCAAAGTTCCTAGGGTCTGGTTCGAAATCCTCCACCCATTTTTGCAATGAAGGTAGCCTTCATTCATTCAAAATCAGTTGGGCATTAGGGCATTAAGTTAGGTGCTTTGGACACTGGGGTAAACTCAAGGAGTTCAAGCTAGTGGTGGATTTAGATGATTTGATGAGATCTAGTCGGTGAAGCACAGGGCACTACAAAGGTAGGTAGGAGTGACACCTAATCCACCATTGGGTGACATCTAAATTGAGAAGACGGAAGGGAGATGGGGTTCAGGCAGAAGAGTAACATGTGACAAGGTAAGAAAAATCCAGTTTGGAGCATACATTTAAAGAGGGGAGAGCTTAAAAATGAGACTGGAGAGGTAGTTATCCTGGGACCAGGTTTTAAAGGTTCCCAAGCCTTGTAAGAGACCTGGACATTATACGTAGAGCAGTGGGGAGCCTTTTTTAAAAAATCAAAAGAGGTCAAATTTGCATTTTTATTTATTAGTTTTCTTTCTTTTTTTTTTTTTATTTTTTTACCGACTTTTTTTTTTTTTTTAAGCCAGTCAAATTTAGCAGTGAGGGGTTGAATACCAACTTCAGGGACACTAACATTAATAAGTTCTGATAACCCACTACCATTTGGGACCAGTCCAAATTTGTATTTTTAAAGGTTTACTTACTCTTTACAATAGGGAGAATAGGGTCGGGCAGTGACACCCACATGGTCTTAATCCCACTGAAATGCTCAACACCTCAGTCTGTCTTCCTCTAGGCATTAGCACTGGAACTCTTCTTCCTTACCCCCTTACCACCAAGCAAGCAAGCTTGGTGGGAAAAAAGTCTGCATTGCTCTTTGGGAAGTATTCCTTCGCCTCTGCCTCATTCCTGTCTTTAAATGTGGTAGGTTTCCCTCCTGTGTGCTTGCCCAGCGATTTATCCCACTTTATTCTAGCAGCTCCTTTAATTCTGTCTTCCTGCTAATGTCAGCTCCCTAAGGGTTAGGATCTGGACCCCTCACTCTGTAGTACCTAGCACAATGCAGGCAGTCAATTAAATATTTGTAAGGTGAGTGGATCTGAACGGTATTTTAAAGGCTCTTTCTGTCTCCCAGGTGCCATAACACAGTCCAGGTTTTTCCATGGCATTAGCTGTACTTCCTGGTGCGTGCCACCTCTCCATCCTCCAGCCTCATTGAGCACTCCTTCGCCCCCCCATCCTAAAATTCTAAGTTTTAGCCCCACAAAATTCCCTTTTCCACAACATGCATTGCCCTTGTTCAACTCTGTCTGTACAAGCGCTGTTACTGCACACAGAATTCCCTTCCGATCCTTTACTTTCTCATTCTTCAAGATCAAGTATCAGTTCTTTCCAACATCCTCTGTTAATGACTTCTCCCGTCCCCCAGAGCACTGCGTTATTTTTGTGTCTGTGTCTCTCTTTTGGAGTCTGAGGTCGTAAAGGGCATTTCTCTATCCCTCATGCCTAGCTCAGTGGCGGGCACCTACTCACTAAGTTGTTTAGTAAATGAATGGAATGTTGTCTTACTGTATGCCATTTAAAAATGATATCATGATTTGATATGGAGTGATTGCCAGGATATATTAAGTAAAAAAAGCAAAGTTGAAAAGACTAAAAACATAAATGTATCCACAAATTTTTGCAGATTTGTGCAAAACACAGGATAAACCAGAAACTAATCAAATTGGTTACATCTTGTGGGTGGGTAGGACAAAATGAGGATTCTTTGGCTTACAATCTTATTGGAGAAACAATAGAGCTCTGATTGGGGCAGGGATACACTTTGAGTATATCTTTTGCTATAGTCTTGACTTCAAATCATGTTAATGGTCAACATATTTAAACAAATCAACAAGGACGGGAGTACCTAAAAGCTGAATACAGATATAAACAATGAACCCTACTTTAGATGAATAAACCCATTGCAGGGAAAAAATATAGAACTAATTTAAGTAACTTTCAAGTAACTTCAGTCTAAGAAAAAATAACTGTCAACAAATCTTGCACTCTTCTTAGTAGGTTTGCTGTAGTGGTAAGGGTGTGGAGATTCTGCAACTACAATACTATTCAGGATAGTATTGTAGGATTGAGCACACAAGTAAATATATGGTTGTAGCTGGGATCCAGGGATCTCGCAGGGAAAGAAGGGAGATACAAATATAGAATGAGGGAAAGAGAGCAAGAACTTTGTAAGATTGGATTGCAATGGGAAGTGTCAGCATAAGACTCATGTAAAAAATATATCTATTTCTACAAATAGCTAGCTAGACAGATGGATACACACACCTATTGCCCGTATCTTGCTTTCTAAATACTATTCTCTGTTAAAAGAACCAAGGGCTCCGTGAAGAATTCCAATGGGCTCCTTTGACCAATTCCAGCCAGAGCAGGAGGAAGCAAGGCACAGATGAGTTTGGAATATTTTGTTGTGCCAGAGAATAAGTACTTAAAAAATACGAGGGCATCAAAGAAACACAGGAACCAGCTTGAAAAGGCCCTCATTGGCCAAGTCTGAGACAATGTGAATGTCAAGATAAATAAGGACAACAATATAACCCACTGAATAAAAGAAGAATCCGTAATCAAAATTGTTAATAGATATAAACATACATGTATAAATACATGAAAAGAAGAAACAGTAGAAGTCACCGGACTATATTCCTCAGAATTTTCCATGGCATGAAAGAAAGTTTAAGGAAGTGTTCTAAATTAAAGGTGGCTAAAGTGACTAACAACTAAATGAAATACTTGACCCTGACCTTGATCCTGTACCAGGAAAAAATTGCTATAAAAGACATTATGGGGGAAATTGATGAATTTGGAATATAGACAATAAAGTATTGAATCCATGATAAATTTCCTAATGCATGATAACTCTACCGTAGATACGTAAGGGTATATTCTTCATAAATATACACTGAAGTATTGTGGGGCAAGGGAGTGTGATGTATGCAACATGCTTTCAAATGTTTCCCCAAAATTATACATATTTAAAATAAATACAGAGAGAGAAAGAGAAAGTGCATATATGCACTTTTTACCCCAACCTTCTTGGTAAATTAGGTGAGCGGTTTTGCTCTCAAGAGTAGCCCTATGCAGCACCCCAGGGTCCTCTGCATTTCATTCAAGTATGTCTGAGCACTAATCCTAGTTTGAAATTCAAGTGATACCATCACCCATTCATCCAAAACAGGGAGGCCATATTCCTCACCTAAGACATGTAGGAAAAAGTGGCTGGGCATCAAGATAGAGGCATTCATTACGGTGAAGGCCAACTCATCTATATCTCCCTGTCACACAGCCTATGGGGACAGCTTCTTTCCCAAAGGCCTGAGCATCTTCCAAGGAGAGGCAGCAGCTGGTAACAGAAAGAACACAGGTTATGTCCCGGGAGACAAGAATTCTAGCCTTTGTCTCTTACCAGCTCTTAACCAACTAAGGCAAGTGACTAGATCTCTGGAGTGCCGGTCTCAATCTGTAAAAGGAGAGGCTGGATTAGATGAGGGGTCCCAAACTCAAATGCCTACATGGGACAGGTAACAAAAAAGGATGAAGTCAGCAGGCACTGTGGCAAACTGGAAAGTATGTGCTCTGTTTAAAAGGGGTGCCTGCTTCCCAGCTCCCGCCAGGAAGCATCCCCAGGAAGCATCTGCCAGGAAGGGATGTGTCCCAGTGAAGCCAGAAGTCTGGATTTGAGATATGAGTCTCAGATTTTAAAATGAAAATCTCCCAATTTGGGGGTGGGGGTAGGGGAAAAACATTTTGTGTGCCAAACAACGCATGTCTGCATGTCTGCAAGCCACCTATGTGCAGCTGCCAGGTTGGATGAACCCTGAGATCTGCTGTTTTCCTTCCCCAATTACAGTGTAACCCGACAACCGAGGTCTTTCCAATGCGGCTCATGCTGTGGCCCTTCCCACGGCCAACAAGCATCTTGGCCATCCAAACACGGTATGAGGTGCTGCTTCAGCCTTCATCAGAAGAAGGTGGGAGCACCCTAGCTTGCCTTTGCAATCAGTTTGGTGAATGGGCTCCCTTTCTGAGCATATTTCCCATCTCTTTTCAAAAGAAAGCTCTGGCTGTCTCATTTCCCTCCCAGTGGGCCTCCAGGCACAGGTCTCCATAGCTGCATCCTTCAGGGGCAGAGTAAAGGAGGGAGCAGGAGATAACACATTAAAAGATGCTCTCCTCACCCTTTCCACTCAATTCCCTGAGTTTCCTTATCTTCTTTAGCGCTCTCAGAAGTCACATAACCTTCCTCTGGCACCTGTTTATCAAACATCTCACTTTGTACATCCTTGACCTGTCTGTCATGTTTATCTCTACCTTGCTCCTGAATGTAGCTTCAAAGATTGATCTCAGTTTCTTCCACAAATTGAAACTCTCTCCCTCCATCTCCTTCCAGGGACTTCTCCATCCTGCAAACATCACCTCTTCTGCTAGCGTCTGGACTCCAGTCCCTCTGCACCTTCCTGGGCTTTGCATTTCAGCATTAGCACACCTTGTTTTCATCCCCTCCTACCTTTCAGGAATCCAGGGCAGAGTAGGGTCCAGGACCTCTATCTCTGGGAGCTACAGCTCACGTGATAACTGTGCTTCCAAGTCTACTTCAAGGGACTGGAACCCAGTTTCCTGTGTCACCTCTTCCCTGCCCTCTCCATCACTGCTCTTCAGATCTTGGGGACTGAGAATACACAAAGCTGCTAGAGTAGAGACATTTCTTCTTAAAAAGAAACAATTGCCTAATTTCCTCCTATCCAGGTCCCAAATCCTGGTCTAGAAGGCAGCAAGGCTTCTGCCCTCCCAGTCCCATGTCACCATCCTCCCATCTTTCCTTTCTTTTCTCACTCTGGGCTTCTCATCCTCTTTGCTCCTTCTCCACCCCAGTTACCTCTTGCTTCTTCCAGATGTAGAAAATTTCAACAGCCAGGGCAGTGGTGCTCATCAAAATCACAAACGGCCAGAGTGATCCTCCTCTGGTTCATGGTCACTCTGAAAACCCTGCTGCCACAGCCAGTCTCCTGGCCATAAAGGAAGGAAGAGGCTGGGTGCGGTGGCTTACGCCTGTAATCCTAGCACTCTGGGAGGCCGAGGCGGGTGTATCACTCAAGGTCAGGAGTTCGAAACCAGCCTGAGCAAGAGTGAGACCCCGTCTCTACTATAAATAGAAAGAAAGAAATTAATTGGCCAACTAAAGATATATATATAGAAAAAATGAGCCGGGAATGATGGTGCATGCCTGTAGTCCCAGCTACTTGGGAGGCTGAGGCAGAAGGATTGCTTAAGCCCAGGAGTTTGAGGTTGCTGTGAGCTAGGCTGATGCCACGGCACTCACTCTAGCCCGGGCAACAGAGTGAGACTCTGTCTCAAAAAAAAAAAAAAAA
>CAUYRT010060006.1:0-12609 GCA_963574885.1 Lepilemur ruficaudatus
TTTTTTTTTTTTGAGACAGAGTCTCACTCTGTTGCCCGGGCTAGAGTGCCGTGGCGTCAGCCTAGCTCACAGCAACCTCAAACTCCTGGGCTCAAGCGATCCTTCTGCCTCAGCCTCTCGATTAGCTGAGACTACAGGCATGCCCCACTATGCCCGGCTAATTTTTGCTGTTTTTTCGTTGTTTGGCTAATGTATTTATATTTATAGTAGAGACGGGGTCTTGCTTTGGCTCAGGCTGGTCTCGAACTCCTGGGCTCAAGCAATCCTCCCGCCTCGGCCTCCCAGAGTGCTAGGATTACAGGCATGAAGAGAGAAATGATACTTCCATCAAAACTTGTGTTTTTATTGCTAAGCAAGTGTTAACTTTGTCTTGAAATAGTAACAATAAATAATTAGCCATTTTTTTATTCTGACAGATTCAAAACATTTCTCCTAGAGAATTATTATTAATGAAATGAAATCATGGTTTTTGACCTGTATGTAGCCTTGACAGAATTGCCTACCACATTGTATTTTTTAAGACTTTGAGATATTGTACCCTTAGTGTGGTAATTCTGAGTTTTCCAATCACAAAACTTGTCTTCAGATAAAATGTTATATTTGACTGCATGTTCAATCTATATGTAAGCCCACATTAGGTGCAAAAAATAATTCTACAGTTTTTAATACGCCCTAAGTTATATAATAATAGTAGTTGCCACTTTTATGAATTTTCTATTTGTCAAATGTTGCCTTATGTACATTATTTTACTTAAGCTTCACAAAAATCCAGACACAGGTAGCCTATGCTTTCATAAATAATGTACTCTTGAAAACATGTACAAAAAGTTAGATGTGGGATTCATATCCAGAGCGCTAAAAAATAATTATAATGTTCTAAATTATATTTCACCTTTTAGAAAGGCTTTAATGAATATTTCTAGCATTTTATGTGTCTTTTAGCCATTTTTTCTGAAATATACTGCCCACTTCAGTCTAGTGAGCATCAGGTAAAGGCCAAACAGCAATGCATATATCTATTGTTCTCTCATTTGTGTTAAATTTGGTATTCTTTATTGCTAGTATTAGAATTATAATTTTTCCTTCTTTACAAAAGAAAGACAAAATTCAATAAAATAGTCACTAATTTCATTGATTAAACCATATTCTGTTTAGCACACTAGCATTATGTTAGCTCAGAGTATTCTCTCAGTTAATGAAAATTTAAAATTTGGAATTACAGGGCATTTTGAAGTGACAGTATACAACATAGGTGTTTCTGCTATAATGCCATACATGCATTCCTGGAAATCCAGATATTCTGCAAGAGAATACACTAAAGTAACAGGGCTTATAAAGAAAAATACACACCACTCAATTTATAAAATTTTATAAGAGCCCTAACAAAAATCATAACCTGGCCGGGCATGGTGGCTCACGCCTGTAATCCTAGCACTCTGGGAGGCTGAGGCAGGAAGATCGCTCAAGGTCAGGAGTTCGAAACCAGCCTGAGCAAGAGCAAGACCCCGTCTCTACTAAAAATAGAAAGACATTAATTTTACAACTAAAATATATACAAAAAATTAGCCGGGCATGGTGGCACATACTTGTAGTCCCAGCTACTCGGGAGGCTAAGGCAGGAGGATTGCTTGAGCCCAGGAGTTTGAGGTTGCTGTGAGCTAGGCTGACGCCATGGCACTCTAGCCCGGGCAAGAAAGTGAGACTCTGTCTCAAAAAAAAAAAAAAATCATAACCTAATAAACATACTAGTACAATTAAATGTAGTGTAGACCAGTTTCGTAAAAATTAATGTTTTAATCTAGAAGTAGCCTTATCAGTCAATTTTTTTAAAAAAGACTTGAAAATCTTCAGCTTTGTCATCTACACTAGCACCTTCCCAGGTTGTTTGATGTAGTGGGAAATGTAGCCATACTTGAAGCCACTAAACATCTGCTTCTTAAACCAAAGGAAGGAACTACTGGGAGATTTAATTTTTTTCCTTAAGATCTTTATACATTGCTAAAGCCTTCTTAGTTGTAGAAAGTCCACCTGTGACCACTTCAGAGCACTAACATGCTTGGAAAAAAATGCATGTGATATACAATCTTTCCGCTATTTACCAATTGCACATGAGCTAATTCGCAAAGAAACGGTTTTTGTAGTAAATATGTATTAGTATTAACATGTATCAGTATTTAATACATGTGTTATTAAATAGGTGAGAAAACAGACTCAGGAAGGTGATGTAACTTAAGGTTGCTCTTAGACTCAGGAAGGTGATGTAACTTGACTTTGCTCGTTCAATCAGTACAAAAGTCAAGATTTGAAGACTGATCTCAGACTCTTGGGCTCCCCTTTCCTAACCATTGTGTACACTACCTACTCTGAGTGTCACATGAACTTAAAGTGGTTTTGCCTTGCATTGGGTTAGATTAGTACAGTCCAGTAGATATATAATGTGAGCCTCAGATATAATTTAAATTTTTCTAACAGTAAATTACAAAAGACAGTTAAAACTAAGTTGTGTTTTACTTTTAAAAAAGTAAAAAGTGAAATTAATTTTAATAAATTATTTCAACATGTAACCAATATAAAAATTATTAATGAGATACTTTATATTCTTTCTTTGTATTAAATCTTTAAAATCCAGTGGATGCTTTATACTTCATACATCTCCATTCACACTAAGCACATTTGAAGTGCTCAGTAGCCACATGTGGCTAGTGGCTGGCTACCTTTTTAATAGATAGGACAGGCCTAGATTCTAATGCTCTTTACTGAAGTGTGAACCTTTTTAGGAAATAGATATTTTCCTAACTCTCAACCTGTAATTTTTTTTCAAGCTCTCTTTCGAAATCTAGAAACTGATTTAATGTTTAGACTTGTATTTGAGAGCATTTATTTTTGTTGGGAAAATCTGTTGTCACATGTCCAAGTATTAATGTCCTTTATTAGCCATTGCCCAGGAGTAGGTCAGCTATAACCTATAATTAGAAAGTGAATCTGGACAACTAAAGATCAGTACTTTACAGGATTTTTTTTTTGCTTTGATATTTTTGATATAAACACTTCTAAGATGTGCTCTATGTTCCTGTCTCATGTACAACATAATATATGCTCCATAATTGAGAGTCATTAGTGATGTTGTCTTAGCCTGTTCAGGCTCCTGTGACAAAGTACCATAAATTGGGTGGCTTATAAACAACAGAAATTTATTTCTTACAGTTCTGGAGCTGGGAAGTCCAACATCAAGGTGTCTTTATATTTAATGTCTGGCAGAGTGTGTCTTGCTGTAACCTCACATAGTGGAAGGGGCAGTCTCTGGGGCTTTTTTTATATGGGCATTAATGACCTAATCATCTCCTAAAGGCCCACCTCCTAATACCATCACAGTGGTGATTAGGTTTCAACATATGAATTTGGGAGGATACAAATATTTAGAACATAGCAGGTACATTCTCTAATTTTTGCAATTTTGCTGTAGGTATTCTTTGGAGACTAATTCTGAGCTAACTCTTAAGACAAATCCTATAAGCTGCTTCTGAACAATGTAGCTTGGCTGCCTGCCTCTAAAATTCTTTATGAATCAAATTTGAAGCACCTAGTCTTTTCTAAATTGGTTTCAGGTTGATTGATTGATTGTTTTTTGTTTTTTTTGGTGGGTGGAACTGAGAGGAGGAGTGTCCCACTGTGTTGCATAGGTTGGCCTCAAATTCCTGGACTCAAGTGATCCTCCCACCTCAGCCTCCCGAGTAGCTGAGACTATAGGCACGCCACTGTACCCAGCTGGTTTCAGATTTTTTTTTATCTGAAAAGACCAAAAAAGCATACTAAAAAGTATGGTTTAACTTTCAAAATTCAAAACATTTTTTAAATTTCAAATAAGTTATAACAGTGTATTTTCAATGTTATGTTTGTTACTGATATTTTGTGTGTGTGTGAAAATCTAGAGCAGAGCATGTCATTTGGATCACTACATTATTCATCACATGGAGACATTTTGATTTCATGAACTTCTAAGATATTACTGCAAAAAACAGTTAAAACCGTGTTGCATTGTTGCAATCATAGGCCTAAGTGCAACTTTGCTGTTGAGTAATTTTGGCTTTTCAAGGCTTTACTAATTTACAGGATCATTTTATGCTGAATAACTGATGCTAGTTAATTAGAGCTTGGTTGCATGTTATTTCATCTGTTTCCCATTTGTATTCTGAAATGATCAGGTGCCTCTCAAGTATTATTCCTTGTTTCATATCCACAGTTTTAGCCAATTCATCAGTGAATTTTGCAATTAAATGGCATAAATTTTCTTAGTAATATAAAAAATGAAATCTTGTTATGTGTGAGTATGCAGAGCTCTCTTCTTGAGCTAAACTGGAACGCACAGTTCAGGACTGTCCTTAGACATACTTCCCAGGGCTGAGGGCTTGTCTTAAATACTGGGTGAACAATACTCATTTCCTACTAGACTAATTTTGCTTGTTTAATTTGTATGCTAAAAGCTTTGATTTTTTTAAAGAACATCTTCTACATGTTCATTGTAAGTAAACTAGGAAATAAAAAAATTTAAAGCACTTACTATCCTACCACCTAGGTATAGCCATTGTTACGAATTGCATATGTGTATTCTTCTAGTCTTTTTTTCTTTGCAAGCTGAGCCTTGTACCTATGCTATCTTAAGTCTAGATTATTCCAGTTATTATAATACTTCGTGATGAAGTTTGGTGAGAATTCAGTCCCTCACTGGTAACACTGAAACTTCAAATAGTCCAAATGGTTCTTTTTTTCCGTATTGTATTTGATCTCAGAAATCTTCATGGTGGTAGAAGTATTTTCTGGATCTGTGTATTTGTCTCAAAATATCAATGTGAATGGTTAAACAAAATCACCTTTTTAGTATTTATTTTATTTTTTTTTTAGAAATATGTTCCTGGTTTATTATTTTATTTTAATTTTTTTTATTTCAGCATATTATGGGGGTACAAATATTTAGGTTATGTGTGTTGCCTTCCCCTCCTTACCCCCCGGAGTCAGAGCTTCAAGCATGTCCATCCCCCAGATGGTGCACATCGCACTCATTATGTATGTATATACCCATCCCCTCCTCCCCCCTCCCATCTGCCCGACACCCGATAAATGTTATTCCTATGTCCACTTAGGTGTTGATCAGTGAAACCAATTTGCTGGTGAATACATGTGGTGCTTATTTTTCCATTCTTGGGATACTTCACTTAGTAGAATGGGTTCTAGCTTTATCCAGGAAAATACAAGAGGTGCTACATCACCATTGTTTCTTATAGCTGAATAGTACTCCATGGTATATGTATACCACATTTTATTAATCCACTCATGTATTGATGGGAACTTGGCTTGTTCCCACATCTCTGCAATTGTGAATTGTGCTGCTATAAACATTTGAGTGCAGATGTCTTTTTTTATAGAATGTCTTTTCTTTTGGGTAGATGCCCAGTAGTGGGATTGCTGGATCAAATGGTAGATCTACT
The DNA here is from genome assembly GCA_963574885.1 of Lepilemur ruficaudatus. Lineage (NCBI taxonomy): Eukaryota > Metazoa > Chordata > Mammalia > Primates > Lepilemuridae > Lepilemur > Lepilemur ruficaudatus. The sequence continues at coordinate 5,484 of CAUYRT010060006.1, forward strand.
TGTATCTCTTTAAGATATCTCCATATTGCTTTCCACAGAGGTTGCACTAGTTTGCAACCTCTGTGGAAAGAGGCCCATCAGCAGTGTAGGAGTGTTCCTATCTCTCCGCATCCACACCAACATTTATTGTTTTGGGACTTTTTGATAAAGGCCGTTCTCACTGGAGATAAGTGATATCTCATTGTGGTTTTGATTTGCATTTCCCTGATGATTAGAGATGTTGAGCATTTTTTCATATGTTTGTTGGCTATTATTCTATCTTCTTTTGAAAAGTTTCTGTTTATATCCTTTGCCCACTTTTTGATAGGGTTGTTTGATTTTTCCTTGCTGATTTTCCTGAATTCTAAATAGATTGTAGTTATCAGCCCTTTATCAGATGTGTAGCTTGGGAAAATTTTCTCCCATTCCGTAGGTTGTCTGTTTGCTTTTGTGACAGTTTCTTTGGCTGTGCAGAAACTTTTTAATTTGATCAGGTCCCATTTATTTATTTTTATTGCTACTGTGATTGCCTTTGAGGTCTTCTTCATAAATTCTTTGCCTAGGCCAATGTCTAGAAGAGTATTTCCAACGTTTTCCTCTAGAATTCTAATAATTTCACACCTTAGGTTTAAGTCTGTTACCCAGCGTGAGTTGATTTTTGTGAGAGGTGAAAGGTGTAGATCCTGTTTCAGTCTTCTACATGTGGCTATCCAGTTTTCCCAGCACCATTTATTAGATAAGGATTCTTTTCCCCAGTGTGTGTTTTTGTCTGCTTTGTCAAAGATTAGATGACTATATGAGGATGGTTTTATATGTGGATTCTCTGTTCTGTTCCACTGGTCAATGTCCCTGTTCTTGTGCCAGTACCAAGCTATGTTAATTACTATAGCCTTGTAATATAGTTTGAAGTCTGATAAATTGATCCTTCCCATTTTGTTTTTATTGTCTAGGTTTGCTTTTGCTATACGGCGTCTTCTCTGGTTCCATATGAAGCATAAAATTATTTTTTCTGTACCTATGAAAAATGATGATGGTATTTTAATAGGGATTACATTGACTCTGTATATCACTTTGGGTAGTATAGACATTTTAACAATGTTGATTCTGCTGACTCACGAGCATGGTATGGTCTTCCATCTGTTTACGTCCTCTGCTATTTCCTCCCTCACCTTTTTAAACATTTAAATGAGTACCTATAAATGCATTCTGTATCCAAGAAACCCTTGCCACACCAGTCAACCAAAAAATAAATTGATGTATCCATTGTCGTTTGAAAATGCACATTCTAAGGGTTTTGACAAATGTATGATGACATTTCCACCACTGTAGTATCATACAGAGTAGTTTCACTGCCCTAAAAGTCTTCTGTACCCTGCCTGTTCATCCCTCCCTCCCCAAAAACTTGTGGCAACCACTGATCTCTATATTGTCTTCATACTTTTGCTTTTCCCAGAATATCATATAGTTGGAATCATACAGTATGTAGCCTTTTCAGATTGATTTCTTCAACTTAATAATAGACAGTTAAGTTTCCTCCATGTCTTTTCATGGCTCAATAGCTTTTTTGTTTTTTTAGCCTGAGTAATATTCAGCTGTCTGGATGTACCACGGTTTACTTATCCATTCACCTACTGAAAGACATCTTGATTGCTTCCAAGTTTGGCAATTATGAATAAAGCATCTGTAAATATCTATGTACTGGATTTTGTGTGGATGTAAATTTCAGTTCACTTGGTGAATTACCAAGGGGTACAATTGCTGGATAGTATGGTGAGAGTAGTTTTGTAGGAAACTGCCAAACTGTCTTCGAAAGCATCTGTACCATTCTGCACCCCCACCAGCAGTGAATGAGAGTTCCTGCTGCTGCACATCTTTGCCAGTATTTGGCGTTGTCAGTGTTTTTTTGTTGTCAGTGTTTCAGATTTTGATCATTCTAATAGGTGTGTAGTGGTACTTCATTGTTTTAATTTGCAATTATCTGATGACATAGGACGTTGAACGTCTTCTCATATGATTATTTGCCATCTTTATGTCTTCTTTGGTGAGGTGTCTGTTCAGGTCTTTTATCCCTTTTTAACCATGTTGTTTGTTTTCTTATTGTTGAATTTTAAGAGTTCTTTGTATATTTTAGATAACAGTTCATTAGCAGATGTGTCCTTTGCAAATATTTTCTCCAAGTGTGTGGCCTGGCTTATTCTCTTGACATTGTCTTTTGCAGAGCAGAAATTTTCAATTTTTATGAAATCCAGCTTATCAATTATTTTCTTCATGTATTGGGCCTTTGGTGTTGTATCTAAAAAGTCATCTTCATACCCAAGGTCATCTAGGTTTTCTCTTTTGTTTTTTTCTAGAAGTTTTATAGTTTTACATTTTACATTTAGATCTGTGATCCATTTTGAGTTAATTTTTGTGAAGGATATAAGATCTGTGTCTAGGTTGATTTTTTTTTTTTTTTGCATGTGTATTTCCAGTTATTTCAGTGTGATTTGTTGAAAAGACTACCTTTGCTTCATTGGATTACCTTTGTTCCTTTGTCAAAGGTCAGTTGAATTTACTTATGTGGGTCTATTTCTGGGCTCTCTGTTCTGTTCCGTGGATCTATTTCTTCTTTCACCAACACCACACTGTTGATTACTGTAGCTTCAGAGTAAGTCTTGAAATCAGGTAGTGTCATTTCTCTAACTTCATTCTCCTTCAATATTGAGTTGGCTACTTTCTGAGTCTTTTGCCTCTCCTTATAAACTTTAGAATCTATTTGTCAGTGTTCACAAAATAACTTGCTGGGATTGTGATTGAGATTGCATTGAATCTATAGATCAAGTTGGGAAGAGCTGACATTTTGACAGTATTGAGTCTTCCTGTTCGTGAACATGGACTAGCTCTCCATTTATTTAGTTCTTCGATTTTTTTCATCAGAATTTTCTAGTGTGTCTCATATAGATCTTATACATATTTTGTTAGATTAATACCTAAGTATTTCATACTTTGGGGTGATAATATAAATGATAATGTGTTCTTAATTTCAAATTCCACTTGTTCATTTGTGGTATCTTCTTAACTTTTTTTAAGCAATTAATGGATGCCTGGAAGTTGATGTACATACATATTCAGAAATGTTTTGCCCCCTGAGACCTGTGAGGAGGTAAGCTTCGTGGTGCAATCTGTAATTAGTATTGAGAGGGGAATCTATTATGCATTGGTTAATCTCAATTTTTTGTTGTTTAAATTCTGAAGTTATGTTATGGTGGAAAGCAGGAGTAAAAAAAGAAAAAGAAAATTCACATGAACAGCCAGGCCCTCCAAGAGTCTATTCAGAATAGAAGATGAAAAGAATATTTTCTTTTAGAAGAGTTCCATGTGAAAAGCTTTAGAGGAAAAACAGATCAAATTTCCTCTTAGTATGATTCACCTTTATGGTATTATATTCCAAGTATGTGGGTACACAGTTTCTTTTTTAGAGTTTAAAAGCAGGAAAGGCTATAATGAGAGTACAGATGAGAAGGTTCTGGGGGAAATGGGTATGATGCCTCCTGGCACATGGAAGGTATGCAGTAATTGTTCAGTGAGTGAGTACAATTTGGATAGGGCAAAGTGGGGAGCAGGGAGGATGTATTAGGGTTTAGAAATTATGTTGGAAGAAAGGCGAAGAATGAGGAAGATCACTGGGAGCTGGAATTGAGGGTTTCCATAAGGAGTGCTTGGAGACCAAGTAGGAAAGATAAATGGAGAAATGATTATAGAGGGCTTCAAATATGGAACCAAGGAGTAGATTTTACTCTGCAGGAATGGAGGGAGCCATCAAATGTATTGGAGTAAGAAATACAGTGATAGTAGGATTTTAGGAAAATTAATCTGTTGATGATATCCAGTGTGGCTAGAGAAAAGAGACAGGAAAGTAGACTAGGTACAAAGTTGTACAGTCCAGTTTTGTGATGATGATAATTGGTAGCAGAGAAAATGGAAAGAAGGAATGATTTCAAGGGACATTGTATAGTGAGAAGTTGTTTCAAAACTAACCAAAAATAAATGGGGATGGTGAGCTAATTTGGGTTTTGTGCTTTGGTAATATTGAGAAAGGTGGCACCACAATAAGAAAAATAGGGAAAATAATCCTGTCCAATTACTTCCTTGCCTTTTATTACCAGGCTGAGTTTAGAAGGAAAATAATGAACTGAAGCTCACTCAGAGGGAAATAAGCAGGATTGTCACTGTCGTTTCCTTAGACTAGCTTGTGTTTAATATCTGGCTGATTATTTCCTTTATTTCAAACTCCTGTTATAATCCTTAATGTACAAACCTATGTATTAACTTTATAAAAGGTTCAAATACATGAGAAAAGGTAATCTGAAAATGTGTTGGTGGTCTCCACATTGTTAAAAAAAAATCACCAGAAATGATTCTGTAATCTCTACCGTTTTAAAAATGTAAAACCTTTCTAAAGACTAAGCACACCTAATATATGAGAACAAAAATGTGCACTGTGTTTAGCAACTTCATTATAAAATGTTTAGGATGGAAAAGGTAAATTAGAACAGTCAAAAATAGATGTCATAGAATTCTTCCAAAAAATTGCATATAATTTCATTTGAATTTAAATACTGTACTTTAAAAAAACTATAGTCTTGGGTGGGTTATGCCAAAATTTAAAAATGAGAATATCAAGTTATTCAACTAGAAGAATTTTAGCATGCTAGTAATGAAGACATGAACTAAGAGACATCTTGTATCTTTTTTTAAATATTATAAGTCTCAAAATATTTTCCACTACAAAGAAAAAATTGCACTGTTGGATACTGAGATTATTTTTATCTGAAGAAGAAAATTATCATCACTTGCAATAAAGCCAGTTGACATTTCAAAGTAGACTATTGGAAAATTTTATTCTTATTATTTAATATTTTTCATGTGGCATCAGAATTTATAACCACTGTTTTAGAAATCATGTAGCACTTACTGCTTGTTAAAACTAATAGATTTTAGAAAACCATAAAGTATCTATCTTGTTTCTATGATATTTTCTGGGCATAGTACTTTTAATTCTATTGTCACTTTCTACATTGAAGATTTGTTTGTGTATGTGCCTCAGTGAATGATCAGTCCACATCTTTTTAAAGGTTATGTCTAGAGAAGATATTTTCACCCTGGCTTGTCTACTCAAGACCTTTATCAGCAGCTGAAGCAGTCAACGCCTTGAGGCCTTTCTATTTTGCAGTACATCCAGATTTCTTTGGACAGCACCCCAGAGAAAGGGTGAGCATTTGTTTGTTTTCTTAACCATTAGTATATATTTCTGTTTAGTTTGTTTACGTTTGATACAATATAATACATAGAGTTCTATAAATTTGGATTATTCTGTCGTGGTAATATAATCAATGATTTGAACTAATTCAAAATATAGATACTGATGTTAAAAATATAACTTTTTTTAATGAAACTTGTCATTTTTTTGTGCAGGCAATAGAGCTGTCATATAAACTCTCTAGAGTATTATTAATCTTATTTTTTGTACCAGTTTTTAGAGTAAAATTGGGGGTTTGAAAGAAAAGACCTCTATTACTATGATCAATGCTTTTTTTTTTTGTTTACTTTAGTTCACCCATTTGCACACTGAGTCAATCCTTTTTAAAGGATAATACAAGGAAGATTTTTCAGTGCTCTGATGACTTTTCCTTTTGTTGCGTGCTCCTGGACCACTTCCTTACAACAACAGTTAATGTGTACTCAAGGAGTACAAACTGATATGAAAAATAACTTATGATAGACTTAGTTAGGGTGGTCAATTTTTTTTAACATTAAAAAATACAGTGTCAGCCCTTCCTATCCATGGGTTCTGCATCTGTGGATTGAACCAACCTCGGATTGAAAATATTTAGAAAAAAAAATTGAATCTGTACTGAACATTTACAGACTTTTTTCTTGTCATTATTCCCTAAACAATACATTACAACTAGTATTTACATTGTATTTGGTATTATAAGTAATGTAGAGATGATTTAAAGTATACCAGAGGATGTACATGGGTTAAATGCAAATACACCATTTTATATCAGGGACTTGAACTTGTGTGGATTTTGGTATCCACAGGAGATCATGTAACCAATCCCCCACAGATACTTTGGGATGACTGTGTATTATTTAATATATTATTTATTTTAATTCAGATCCTTTGGTATTAATTTCATTAGTTCTTCTTATTTCATTAACATTAACACCTAGTTTAACATGAAAGGGAACATAAACTCTTGAAAATTATAACATTGTTTCTACTTGCAATGGAAAATAAATCAATTTTGCTGCTTTTGCTCTAACAAAATGTTCTGATTATGATATTTGATATACATATGTTGGCTATTCAAAATCAGAACCTTTCTAAGTAATCAGTAAATTGAATCAACAGGAAAATATTCATTACCTTGGGGATTAAAGTTTTTAAACCCAACATACATGGAAAGATCAACCCTAGTAATAGTTGAATGTTTTCCCTCCTCTACCAATGTATCTTTTTAAATTAAAACTTCTATGTACAGCTGGGCACAGTGGTGTGCCTATAGTCCCAGCTGCTTGGGAGGCTGAGGCAGGAGGATCACTTGAGCCCAAGAGTTTGAGTCCAGCCTGGGCAAAATAGCAAGACCCCATCTCTAAAAACAACAGAAAACACTTCTATGTGCTGTAAAGGATTAACTCAGCAAGCTTGGATTGCTTTGCACATTCTGAAGAAAGGTCTGGCTTCAGTATTGGCCCTTGATTGGCTCCTGGGAGATGAACTCCAAGCCCTTGGAATGTCTTGCCTAATAGGAATGTTTTATATGTCTGAGGCCTTGGGCCATGTCATATAATTTATACTAACATTATGATTTATGGTAATTACCTGTTTTTGTATATCTGAGGCCCTATGCTATACTGTATCGGTTTGACCTGGGAAGTTGGGGCGGGCAGATGAGATTGAATAGCTAAAGTGAGACATGTGAGTACTACATGTTTAGCTGACCGCAATAAAACCCCGGACATCAAGACTTAGATGAGCTTTGGCCAGCCACGCCCATAATTCAGGAACTCTGGGAGGCCGAGGCAGGCGGTTCGCTCAAGGTCAGGAGTTTGAAAACAGTCTGAGCAAGAGCGAGACCCCGTCTCTACTAAAAATAGAAAG
>CAUYRT010060008.1:0-16207 GCA_963574885.1 Lepilemur ruficaudatus
AACCCTCAAAACAACTCTATAAAATAGGTATTATTATCATCCCCATTTTTTTTTTCTGAGACAGAGTCTCACTCTGTTGCCCAGGCTAGAATGCCATGACGTTAGCCTAGCTCACAGCAACCTCAGACTCCTGGGCTCAAGCAATCCTTCTGCCTCACCCTCCCGTGTAGCTGGGACTACAGGCATGTGCTACCATGCCCGGCCAATTTTTTCTTTATATTTTCAGTTGTCCAGCTAATTTCTTTCTATTTTTAGTAGCGATGGGGTCTCGCTCTTGCTCAGGCTGGTCTCAAACTCCTGAGCTCAAACAATCCACCTGCCTCGGCCTCCCAGAGTGCTAGGATTACAGGTGTGAGCCACCACGCCCGGCCTTCCCCATTTTGTAGATGAGGAAACTGAGGCTGAAAGATTAAGAAAGTTGCCCAAGATTGCCATGTTTAAAAATGGAGGAGCCAGGATTTGAACCCACTTGGTAGGCAGTGTACCTAAGAAAAGATTAGGAGTAAAGCAAATGTAATTTTTCCTTGAATTCGTATTAAAATTGCAGAGATGTGCTTTATGAAGTTGTCATTGCTGCTGTGAAAGCCTTGGATATCTCATTCTTGTCCCACTGATAAATCTTACTTCTTTGGCCTATGCTTTACCAACACCCTTTAGGAGGTGACAGGTTGTCCTCAAAGGTGGAATAGGTGTACACAGCCAGAACTAAGGAAAGAGCTGTGAAACATCCAGGAACCCCTGACTTCTTATATGTGCTCCATAAAACAAGACTCTTGTGGTTCTAGACTACACCTTAGTATCATATATCATCAGGGCTATTTCCCTGCTCCCAGAATTTTTCCCACTTACTTTTGCATGGGAATTTATGTTTAACAGAGCTGAGCTGCAATATCAAGCTTTCCCAGAAGGTGCCACCAAATAACAAATGGTGTCCTCAGTTTGGAGACTCCTTTTTGAATATTCTAGTTACATTTTGTAAATTCCTTTTATGTTCTAAGATACTCAAAATGTAGACTGTGCTTTCTTTGAATTAGGCAACAAGATGATGCAATGGCATAGGTAGAGGGTGGTTCTCCTTTGGTATCTATGTAATTATTTAACCAAGTTTGAGAAAGTGTTCTCAGTGGGTAACAATTTATGACTGTAAACTTTGAAGGCAGTGTCAAGGTCCACAAAGAAAAATCACCCCTAAGAGGCTTCTTTAGGTCACTAAAGGTGACTACCCAGTGAGATGTTTCCAGATAAAGTCAGAGATCCTTCTATTTAGGCAGGAAAAAATGGAAAAGCATTTACTAAAGTGTTTGGAGGTAACACTTTTACCTTTGAATTCTGAAAACATGGAGGATAAGGATGTGGGGGTACAGAGGTAGGAAGAAATATCCAGTATCTGTGACACATAAAAGGAAATTTCCTTGCCTTTCTTGGTCATGGAAAGAAAATGTACACATGGGGCCCTCAGATATTACTTTAAATAGGGAAGGAAGGGGAGAGAGAGAGAGAGAGAGAGAGAGAGAGAGAGAGAGAAATTATAAGGGTGGTGCCCCTAGTTTGGGACCTCTGTGCTTAGAATCATAGTACTATTTTTCAAAAAATTAAATTGCTGACTCTTGCTTTATTATGTGGCTCTTCTATTTTTTTTAAGTATGATAAACCATGTCCCTTTGAGTTATTAAAAAACATTTTCTTCTAAATTTGTCTGTTTATAATATTCTTTGATTACTTTAATGATGTTTAGCAGTAACACTTAAAAATATGTATGTGCTAGGTACCTTGTATATATAAGCACCATATTAGGTGGTACAGACAGTACAAAATTAAAATTTAAGCTGGGCTTTGAAGGAAAGAGGGCACGAATTAGTGGAGATGAGGGAGGTGAGGGTGTGGAGTTGGAAGGAAAAGGCATTCTTGGTAGGAGGAAACAACTTGAAAAAAAAATGATGGTGAATGTAAACAGTCTGTGTTGTCTTTCCTGAAAATGAGGAGAAATCTCATAAATCCCTGCAGGTAATTTATCAAACTGGTTTCTTGGGAGTAGATGAAGCCTCATTGAACTCTACTTCATTCTAGGAATGCTCTGGACGTTTTTACTCTATATGCTCTTACTCAATTCGTACACTGGGTAAGATAGCTGTTGTTCTCATCTTACAGATGTGGAAATGGCAGAGCAGAATTCAAAACCGGGTCTGACTAATGCCAGAACGCATGCTCTTTGTACTGTACCACTGATTGAACCTTGTTCAGAGTGAAATCACGTCAAATTGAAACCACTGTGATACTGACTAAACCTTTTAAGAAAAAAAGCATGAAGTTAGTAGTGTTAACTTTCCCATCATCTGACTTCTCTGACCCTGTGGTAGTGGTGCCACAGTCCGGTGAAAAGGGAAGAATGAGAAATAAGATACAGCGGCAGTACTTGGATACCTGGCTATGAATAATGGATGCAGGGAGACTCCGGCATGATTTCTAAAATGCTGCTTGATTCCTGCTTCATATACCTTATTACCATTTTCTGAGAAGCAGAATTGCAGAAGGTACTGAAAAGCTGTGGTCCTGTAGATTTTATCCAAGGGAACTTTTCACGAATGTACTATCTTATTAGGATGTTTCATGCGCCTCATCCTAGAGGCAAGGACGTGGCCAGTGTTACTATAAGTGCTCCCATCTATTTTATTGGTACCGTATTGCATTATCTAAATGTTGCACTCATGAAGGATCTAAAGAAGGAAAGTAGGGCTTCCTTGTCTTGGAATATAGCCATACCTGGCTAGTAAATTATCTTTGTGGGCTCAGGAAGGGTGGTCCAAGCACATATACTTAGAATCAAAAGACCAGATACGTTCAGCTCAGTAGTGATGAACTATAAAATGTGAATTTAATGATAATACCCACTTCATGAGATTATAGATGTAAACTGCCATTCAGGTATTAGTTCAAGCAAAAATATTACTTATTATAGACAAAGACAGCCTTTTGTTTCGTGATTTTATGAGTCATATTCTGTGATGACCTGAGGTTGGTAGATGTTCTTGTATACACTGAGAAGCAAAGCTGCGATCTAGGGACTTAGTGATTTATAACCCATGGCCATAGTATATTTTTTTATTCTTGCACATATTTCTAAAACATCATTTCCTATTTGGCCCATCCATTGATAATGTTGGGAATTGAAGCAGAATCTTTCTCAAAGTCTACCCTAGTTTAAAATGTTAAGTATCTGAGATATTCCACTCAAGGGGACTTGATGCATTTTCAGTAGTATTAAGTACCTTTCAAGTCTCTTCCTCTTCCCCATTATTTGCCAGCATTGTTTTAATTAAAGGTGAACCTCAAACTTGGTGGCTGACTTTGTGATGGGTATTTATTTATTTATTTATTTATTTAGAGACAGTGTGTCTCTCTGTCGCCCGGGCTAGAGTGCTATGGTGTCATCATAGCTCACAACCTCCAACTTCTGGGCTCAAGTGATCCTCCTGCCTCAGCTTCCCGAGTAGCTGGAACTACAGGTGCGCACCACCGTGCTTGGCTTACTTTTAAATTTTTTGTAGAGATGGCGTCTTGCTCTGTACCCAGGCTCGTATTGAACTCAGGGCCTCAAGCAATCTTCCTGGCTTGACCCCCCAAAATGCTGGGATTACAGGTGTGAGCCACTGTGCCTGGCCTATGATGGGTTATTTTAAAGTGCCAGATTATCCGGTGATCTTAGAGCAGAATCAAACTGTTGCTTACCAAACCTGCCTCATTGTCCAGCAACTTTCAGAGACTTGCAACAAATCCCATGCCTTCTTTTAAAGATAAGTCATGCATAATCCTTGTTTTGTTTAATAAAACCAATGAGTCTTGTAGTTTACCCCTAAAAAAAACCCCATAGTTCAGAGGTGGGAGGAGTGGGCCATGTGCTGCCCATCTCTCTGTCTTCATCAGGCCTGTGGACACATTAATAGCTCCGTGGTCTCTCTTCTCTCCCTAGAAAACCTTTCAAGGCTTAAACACCTGAAGGCTTAAGACCAAGTTTAGAAACCACATACAACTCTCTTTTATAAAGAATTTACTACAGAATTTAATTACAGAGTTTTTAAAACAAGAGACTTCAGAAAACAACTTGAATTTTGCAGAGGGTAATGGGAAGCCAAGTTTAATAACTTGCCCAACATCACAGAGCTCTCATTGCAAAAAAAAAGATCCTAGGATGCAGGTCCCTGATTGGCATGCTGTTATGTTTCTAGTTGGAACAGGTTGTAATCCATCACTCACTTTCCTAAACTCTACTCCCCTTGTGCATTTTAAAGTTGTTCCTAATAAGTTGTTGCCATGTAAGAACTAGCCCTAACCGTCTTTTGGCCCTGTGTCTCAGCCTGTGCCCCTTTGTTAAATAAGTGAACCTTACATTTCATATCCTCAGCAGAATCTCACCTAAAATGCTTCATGCTATGTCTAAGTGAGGGTAGGATGTAAGTCCCAGTGGATGTTACAGAGGTTAATTAGTGTAAAATTTCATAGACTTTGTGTCCTGGTCACCCTTGATTGTCGTGGGGAAATTACCAAACAGAATAATCATGACTTGCTATAGTTCAGTGGGAGAAAAAGCACTAGGCAAAACGGAAAATGGCACATTTAAGTATCTGGAAAATTAAAAGTCTTAGTATTGTTTAGTAATAAAAACATGGAAAAAGCTGGGCACAGTGGCGCACGCCCAGAATCCCAGCTACTCGGGAAATTGGGGTAGGAGGATCACTTGAGCCCAAGAGTTCAAGTCTAGCCTGGGCAACATAGTGAGACCCCATCTCTTAAACAAACAAAAACATGGAAGGAGCTTTAAAAACCTCCAGGGTAAATGGAGGCTTTACTTGAACAAGCTGATAGTCTCAACAAAGAAAAACGGAATCTTTTTCCCTCCTGCCCTCTAGTCTCTTCCATATCTGCCTCTGTGTCATGGTGTGTTCTCTTTAGTCTACCTACAAATGTAATGAGGCATCCTTCAGACCAGTCGCCTTCATACATATACACCCCCCTCCAACTTTCCAATTAACCTTGATGCTCATTAGACTATAGTCCCTTCATTTCCTTCCCTTTACTGACAGATAGCTCAAAAGCTCCCTATTCATCAACCCATTGTGATCTGGCTTTTGCTCTTGAAACAGTTCTTAAAACTAGTACTGGAAAAGGTCACCAGTGCCTTTCAGATCCTAATGTAGAAACCACCTTGTAAGCATTAGATTTGACCTTTCTGGCACCTTTGACTTGCTTTTCTGCTCTATTCCTTGGCTCTATTATACCTACCCTGATCTCACTCTCTGTGCGTCTCCTCTGCCTGCTGGTGTTCCTCTGCCAGTCTTAAGTTAGCCATTCCCAGTCTCCCTCTTTTCTATTATGGAGTCTTTCCCTGGACAGTCACCTGTTACCAACACATTTGTTACATCTTTTTCTTTAATCCCTACTTGTTTGCAAAAGCTATCAGCTGAACAACTCTGACCAGCAGGTACCTGAAACACAACAGATACTGGAAGCACAACCTATTCTAAATAAGTGTCTTTTGCAGACCCTGATGGTTGTCTACTCAATATCCATTTTCCCCTTCTTACTAATCAAATTTCAGGTTCACTGGGGCAGTAATGTGGCTAACATAAAAATTTTTCCCCAGTCTGCCTTGCAGATAGATACGGTCATGCAGCTACATGTGGCGGTTAAGATATAAATAGAATTTATTAGGTGGGACTGACAGGGGAGTTCCTTAAAAAGGAGGTGACCTGGCTGGCGTGTGCCATTTTGTCTTTATCTACTTAATACTTCTTGCCTGGAACTTAGATGTGACGGCTGGTGCTCTAGCTGCCATGTCATGAGACGCATATGGAGGATCACCAAGGACAGGAAGAGACTGGATTCCTGATTCCTGACATTGGGGAGCCACTACACTGATCCTGTGGGTCTTACTGGATTTCTCATTCAATGAAAAAAAGTAGCTCCTATCTTAGTTCATTTTTCAGGTATCTATTACTGACAACTGAGCATATTGATACTGATTTAGCCCCACCCATTATCCCCAAACACCTGCCTGTGTTTCCTAATTACAGTAATATATATTCCATCCATTTAATAAGCCAAGTTATAATTATCAGTTATTATTGGACATATTTTTTCGACAAGTACTTACTGAAGGCCTATTATGTGTTCCTGGGCACTGGGGATGAAACAACGAATAAGATAGAAACAGAGCTCACCTTCAAGTGAGAGGAAATATATAATTTTAGGTGGTGATTGGTGCTAGAAAAATTATTTCTTTTCCCTCGAATCTCATTTCAGATAGTTATGACTCCTTGTCAGGTTTGATCCACAAATGTCTGTGAATCCATCTTTTCTTCCTCTTCCTGCTTCCATTCAGCTCTTGGTTCGTTTTCTTATCACTTTGACTCACTTGAGGTTGGAGACTTGAGTTCTTCTGTCTCCTGTCTCTTTCCTTTCTCGGGTTCTTTTCTACATAACTTTCTAAAACACAGAAAACTTGTGAAAGGAAATATGCAAAAGGATATACGTCAACTTAGTTAAAATGATGGTGTTGGGGTCATTTCCAAACTATCATCTTTATAAAGCATTTCATTGTTTCAAAACCTTAGCTCTTGTATGGACTAAGTACCAAATTCTCTTTAATGTTGCTTTTTTTCTTTTTATGATCTTTTATTATGGAGACTTTCAAATATACATGAAATACACAGAACAGTATAACGAACCCTTCACTGACCATCACTCACCTTCCATAGTTATTAACGACCAATGTGGTTTTCATGTGCAGTGCCATCTTCTCCTTCCCCAGCATGATTTTTAATAAGATTTAAGATATATTATTTCATTCATAGATATTTCAGTATGGATCTCTAAAAGATAAGGATTAAAATGCCATTATCACATCTAAACTAATTAGTAATTCTTAATGTCAAATATCTAGCCATTGGACAAATTTCTAATAGAATCAAAATGTCATAAATTCTTTCTGTTTTTACATTTTTTCTTTGAGATCCAAATAAGGTCCATAACTTATAATTTGTATATTTTAAGTTTCTTTTAATCTGTAGGTTCTCCTTCATATTTTAAGTTTCTTTTAATCTGTAGGTTCTCCTTCATCTCTTTTTTCACATAAAAGTGTGAGAAAAAACGGGCTGTTTGTCATAGAATTTCTCAGTTTGGAATTTGACAACAGTGTCTTTGTTTTATGTCTTCTGTAAATTAGTAGTCACAGTTAAAATTATGGTCAGATTCAGGTTAGGTTTTTGTTAGAGGTTTTGTTTTTGTTTTTTAGGCAAGATTATCTCATGGGTAGGGTTGTGTTCTTTCATCAAGAGGGGCCTATGAGATAAGATTATCTCTTTTTTGATAATGTTAACCGCCACTGATGCTTAGCGCCTATATGCATTAATTCATTAGAGGTTGTGTTATCATCATTCTTTCTTCATTTATTAGCCAGAGTTCACCTATAAAGAGAAACTCTCCCTCTTCTACTTTTAACCACTAGTACAGTTTATATAGAAAAATAAAATATAGTACTTGATTCTTTCCCTTTATTTATCAGTTTTCAAAAGAATAAGTTTGCTGTGCTCGCATCTTACAGTGGTTTCAAATGCTTCAAATTTTTTTAGGCATTGCTTTTAAGTCTTCTTTAATCAGACCTTTCCATCGTCATCTTCCTTTGCTCTCCCTTATCTTTTAATATCACCCTAAAATATTAGCAGTCCTTGGTTCCTTGATGATTCCATGCTGCTTTGTGCCCCAGTGAAATACCCTTTGTCCCTATGACTTGGTTAACTTTAACCTATTCTTTGAAGCTTTTCTAAATAATCTGCTCCACCCCAATAAACCACTTCTTTCTCTGTGCTTCTTCCATGAACAGTTTACATGTACTTTGATTATAGTTGTTACTCTCTCATATTAATGTGTTTTTCTCCTCCCGGTGGAATATTTTAAGGGCAGACCTTGTCTCATAATTATCTGATTTCTCAGTTCTTTGCTCTGTGCCTGGTACTTACTGGCATTCAACAAATGTGGAATTAAATAGTGCAAACATGTATTAATATATATGTATTTATGCATTTATAGTTAAGATTCTTTTTAAGTAACTGATGTATTTGTAGTGATCACTCATCTTAGTGATCTAGACATATGATTTTTTGGTTTGTCCCCTTTATGGAGGTGGAGTAGACAGGCCACTACGAATGGGAGAGCTCACGGTACAAAGACTAGTCTTTACCTTCTCAGAGGTACACAGTACAGGGGGAGCCACCCGTGTGCAAATAAGTTCATACAGCAAAATCCTGGGATAAATTGGAGGCCAAAGTAAGTACATTGTATAAACTGGATTATGTTCTTACCTGCCTTTGTGGCCCTTGCATTTGTGTTGGAGTACATAAGCTAGCTAAGGAGTGTGTAGCTCTTAAAAACTCCCACAGAAAGATCAGAGATTTTTTTTTAACTGATTTTATCATGAAGAGTATTAAACCACAACAATAACACAGGGGAGGCAAGGACTACAAATTAATCTTTTATGGAGACAGCAGAGGGTTGTCAGAGTCTAAAATCCCAAAACATTTGCTTCTGTATTTTAAAAAAGCAAATAGTTTTCAGAGAAATTTCAATAACAGGATGTTGAAGTGAAAGAAATTTCTGCCTCCCTGTTTCCTATAGGGACTGTGCAGAGGCGTGATAACATGAAAGTTATACGACCACCTTGTTTTTGCTGTCTTTACGATCATGAAATATGATCATATTCCCTCTAATGTTTACGTGTGCTCTTGAAATTATTGGAACTGGTAAAATGCCACATGTATACTGTGTAAAAAAGGACTGTTTTTTCCTCCCTTCTGTTTCCTCAAGTTGCATTGTCAAGATAGATTGGCTTTAAATTAATAACCTTGATTTGGTTGTTAAATATTTATTGAACCATCACATTTGAGTAACTGCAACCACACAGTTAAATGTTTATTGTATATGAGGAAGAATGAATGAAAAAATATAAGAGTTAAGTTCCTAACCGCAAGAGGCAAGTACTGTGAAAAAGTTATATTGAGCAATAACACTTACACTGAGAGAGAAACAAGATGTGGGGCATGTAGTTAGTTCCACTAAAAAATTAGCATCTTTGTGGTGCCTGTGTTGGCATGTCTGTTCTCAAATATATTTAAATATACTCACTGGATATTGTAGCATTTATAAGGGTGGTTTTAAAAGAATCATCATTACATCTGTAAAACAAAAATTATACCCAAATATAATTTATCACCGTGGGAGGTTGAGACTATTAAGAGAGAAAAATGAACTGAAGACAGCAATCCTTTAGAAAGGAAAATGTTATCATAACCATCTTTTCTTAAGAAAAGGCATAGCCTCAGCATAATGTACTTTGAAAACTTATCCTAAAATTTATGTCATTATAAATTGATGGGTTCCCTGCTGTCTTCACTTTTGGGGATGCCCTAAATTGGAATCTGTATGCTAATGGTCCTGCACAGCTGCCCTTCCACCAAGCCATTTTAGGGCCCTACATGTTGTACAACCAAAGCTCCGATAATGGGCCTGCACTGATAAAGTTCTCTCTGTTCCCCATAAAACATACCTTTGTCCGTCACTGGTGTGTGCTCACCTGCTCCCAAAGTGAGTGGCACACTCACCAAGAAGCCAGTGTAGTTGTTCCCAAACATATATGTCAGTTCTACTTGTAATTACATTAGTTAATTAAATGTTTTATAAACCAATAATGTACACAAAAAGTAATTGTTTCTATGAAAACTAAGCTGAAACCTGAAGGGCATGGAAGTCACTTGAAAAAACATGCTCTCAAATTAGGTATAAAACACCAAGGGAAAAAATCGTGAGTATCTATTTAATAGAACGACTCTTGTGTTCCAACAGCTGTGCAAGTCTCTGGCATCTCGCTTTTAAACGGTGATCATAGATAATGCATTAATAGTGTAATTTATGTAAGAAAGACTTTTTCAGACCCTGTTGAAAACTTCTTGATCCTACATCAAAAGATTGGTTGATTAATCTGTATTTATCAACTATAAGTTAAAGTAAAATATTTAAGGGCTGTGTGTGTGTGTGTTCCAGCATCTTTGACCTGACAGATCTGCACTAGCCAAAAACCTTGACTGCTCCTCACGTAGGATTCTAGTGCCTTTTTACTTGATCCTTGAATTAGAATAAATCTTACTGTAGCCACAGCACTCTCTTGCCTCTCCTTTCTTCCATTATTCCATTTTATCAATGATGATCTTACTCATACCTCACCTCCTACATGTGCACATTCCAGATGAGTTTATAGGTCCTGTTAGCTTTGGCGGCGTCTATACCCACCAACGTTTCCCTTTAGAATTAAGTATGCTCCTGTAAATATATGCTGGACACGGGAATCTGCTTATAACCATAATACTTTGGGCCCAGGAAGGCAGATTGTCCATATTTTGGTGAGGAACCCAAACTATGTATTTTTATAAACCAAGTGAAAAACTGGTGTCCCAGAAAGGGCCCCAGGGCTAACAGTTGAACCAGCTCTGTGATTGGGGGCAAAATACTTATTAACAACTTTGAATTTCCAAAATGCAAATAATATCTCACAAAATTGTGTGAATCAAATGGGAAGTAAACAGTACCTGGCACACAGTTGGTAGTCTGTACATGCTGGTAGAATCTGAGTATTTCTACCAGCTAGCCTGCTTGCTTGCTTCCTTTCTTTCCTTCTTCCTTTTTTTTTTTTAATAAAATGGGGATCCTGGTAATGCCCAATCTCGCGTATTGTCAGGGGGACTATATGTGTCAACGACTTCCCAAATTTTACAGTGCTGCCCAAAAGATGTTAAAGAGATGACTTTATCTTTAAAAATAACTGAAAGTACAATCTGCAGTAAGCATTTTATTCGTTCGTTGGTAGTTTTTGTTCTCCTTTGACGTGACATTGTCATCATGAATGCTATTCGTGTGTATTAGTTAACTTTTGCCAGTGTGCTTCATCTTGTCTCTGATTAGAACTGTGAATTTTGAAGGTGAGAATTATGTTTTCTCAGACAACAAGACTATGTCTGTCCCAACCACAGGGTCCTCCATTCAGAAAATCCTGCAGTATGGTTAGTTACCTGTGGTTTTCCTTCACCTGTTTACCTGATGCTCTGCGGGCAGTACTTTTGTTGGCTCTTCAACAACCCAAAGCCTATAAAAATGCAGAATGTGGCTAGCATGGTTTAATCCATCTGAGGGCATGTGAAGTACCACACAGGAAAGATTTATTTTGCTTTCATTGTGTGTGGTTGTGAACCATGTCAGTAAGTCAAAGGAAAAGCTTTTAATTGTTACAGAAAGGACAGTTAAAAGGTGTTTAACCTAAATTTCTCTCCCGAATGCCAAATATCTATCCAGGGGAGAAAGATGCCAAGTTTTTTCTGATTAGTTCGTTACAGAATACTGAACACATAGCCAAGATGAAAAGGCAACAGAGTTTTGCATTAGATTCATAGCTACATATTTTAAAATAACTTAAAAGTTACCCCATTAGTACCTTTTACAGCTACTCATAAAATGCCACTTTACATCTGGCATCAGATGTATTAATTTGACTATTAGAATATGTAGGAATATTTTTGAAAACTCCCGTGCTCATGTAAAGCCTCCAGGCCCTTATTAGCTGAAAAATCTTGCCTTCTGCCAGGGCATGGAGCCAAGGTAAGATCCTTAAGTAGATAACATTTAGCATTTGAAATAATAATAATGAAGGAGAAGTCCACATGGGGCTTTCAAGTTGTTATCCATTTGAAATATCCAGTATGGAGCTGGAGGCCGGGGGAGAAGATTAAACAGATGTCAGGTTTATTTCAGCAGGATATACTGCTTAACCACCTTTTCTCCAAAGTGTTTTATGCCCAGCATCCTGGGAAGGGCAGTGACTAATTTATTTCGACCATCTGTTGCTTTGGGAGACATTATGGGTTGGTTCCTCCGACTATTAGCTTCACAGGTGGTGAACAATGAATGTAGAGAGATTATGGCCTTTCCTTACTCTTTTGGGACCTTGCTTTCACCTGTCCTTTTCTCATATGGGTCACCTTGGACTGAAACCTACCTCCCATAACTCCCCACCCCCCAAAAAAGAAATCATTGCAGAGCTTCTTTTCAATGGGCCCTTTGGAAAAAAAATTGAAATAGACTAGAATTTTGTACGTACTGGCCTATCATTGTTTTCCAGAAACCTTATTTCTCCACTTCTTTCTTCTCTTTCCTCAACATTTTATTCCTTGTTTTCTTATCCTTTCTGAGGAAGAGTTTGAAAACACTTCCCATGTTTGTTACAAGTATGTCTTACAGTCAGTGTCGAACACTTCATGACTAAAGATAACCCCTAGCAAGGCGATATCTCTCAGTAGTAAAGGAACTTACAATTAGTTCCCTATTCTGAGTATAGCGGATTTTTTTCCTCCAGCTAGTAGAGTTGTACACTTAGACATGGAGCTGGCATGTTTTTTGTGGACCCCAAATTTACCTATTAGGGATTTGGAATTAAATTATCATCATCTGTTAGTTCCCCTGCTGACCTCCCTACCAGAACTATGGCACTGTAGTAGCCTTAAAATGTTAGTTCTCTAACTCAGTGCCAGGTCATTCATTGACTCAGTGTCTAGGTAGGAGGAATCATAGCTGAGCTTCTTAAAACTGCTCCCCAGCCTCTTGTTTTATACAGCTGGTGTCTTATTTTGTGCTCAAATCGGGAAGAGCTTCTCTGCCTCTCTGCCTCAAATAATCTGAAATCTTGATTCAGATTCTGGAGGAGGTAACTGCCCCCCAGTACTGCCAACCCCACCCTATTCTTTGGGTCCCCTGTGTTTGGACTCTCAGCCTGCAGACAGAAGACTATGTGGGAATGTAGCCAGCAGCTCCTTGCTGTGTTTGTTATACAGGTGAAAATTCTATGAACTGCGTGAGTCATTTTCCTCATCTGGAAAGCAGCAGAGAGGGCATTGAATGCTTTGATAGAGTTGTGAAGGATAATTAATATGACCGTAAATCTTTTTCAGATATGCAACTTTACAGAAATAACTGTTATTATCAATGATGAACTATTTTCAAGAAAAGCATCAAATAATAAGAATCAATTTATATGTTTTAAAGTCGATAATGTCAATTATATCTTATTAGGGTTATCACTTTTTTTTATTACTCTAATTTTCTTTGTTTTTAAAATGTATTTACCTGTTCCTGTTAAGTGATTGATGCTTTAAAAAATAAAAAGCATGACTAATTATTACAAAGGGCTGATAGTAACTCCTCTATCAACTAGCATTACTTCTGCCCAGCAGTTACAAGTAGTTATGTCAGGCATAGCTGTTGGAATAGAGAGAAGGAGAGAGGGATTGCACATATTTACAGTTTTCAGTTATTAGCCTTTTCATAGCATGTAACCTAAAATTTCAGACCTGTGTTTAATTATTTAATTATATCATCGGATAATTCTGAAATTGAGTAAAAATTTTTATAGCAAGATCTACTGTAGATATTATAATGCTATCATTAAAAACAGTGTTACAAGTAAGTAATGTGAGCATTTAGCCTTGGAAATGCAACAATCAACATCCAGTGATAAAGTGGAGATAAAGTGAGCAGAGTCTTCCATGAGTAGTCTTCACAAATCCTCAGATTTCAAAAATTGCCAACTGATAAGTCCTTTTGTGTTTCCCAATAAAACTCTAGAATTGAATAAGGAGCATTCAAAAAAGATTGTGGTTATCACTAGGTTCTAACCGGTTATTATACCTAACAATTCTGATTTGCTCATTTTCTTAATGAGGTTAACTAGAGAATGCAATGACTCATCAATCTGTTAGTGATAACCCAGGAAAAGGTGGAGGTGACATGCAGACCAGCCGATTCTTGATATGAGTGGATTTGTACTGACTCTACAAATGCGTTTAAAGCTTCCATGTCAGCCTATAAAGAGATCCGTTGTGGAGAGTTACAGAGTTTTGCATTTTGTCCTGTCCCATTTGTTATTTTTACAGTGAGTTTTGTAAAGATATGGGAGCCATGCTTACCAGTAACCCAAAGCTGGGAGGGAGAGTGGATTCCACTTAATCCCAGAATCATGATAAAAATTCTCAAGTAGAAATGCAAGGCTAAACCCAAGAAAATGAAATTTACCAATGATAAATATAAATGTCTTCATTTAAAATCAAGTAACTATTTTGATTAATGAAGGATAAGGGAGATGGGCCCTGGGGACAGTTTTTATGGGGGAGGAATGACCTTGGGGATTTTAATAGATTGTCAGCTCTATATGAGCTAGTTTAATCTAAGTCTGTATTAATAGAAAAATTTTACATCAAACATGTTAAATTACAGTTCTGTTACCTTCTCCCATCAGATTGCATCTGGGTTTTGTGCTTGGTGGCATATTTTAAAGGTGCTGACAAAACAGAAATGTAGCTCAGGGTTGAGGCAGCTCTGAACCCTGCAGGGTCTGAGAACCACCAGGCGTGGTTTAAGGAAAACAAGATTGGTAATAGACATAGTATTAATATTTATCTTTATTTTGGAAGTGTGCTCTTGGAAGTTTCTAAGAGTGTTCTGATCAACAGGAGATTCAGCTTCTTGGTGACTCAGGATGCTAGCAGGATAAACCAGCTTGGGAGAGGCCCCAGGTGAGCAGGTTGATGGGTACTTATCCTGTGAAGAAGTTCCCTCTCACCTTACAAGGTGTGCTTATCCTTGTGGCAAACTACCACCGATATGCCACTTCTTGGACAACCTGTTGACTTCCATATAGGTTTGTCCTTTCCTTTGGTTGTTTTCTGTCTGTAACCTTATATAGCACCTTGTCTCCAGTATATCAAAATAGTAGAATAAAATGGGAGAAATGTAAGAATAGATATATGTGAAAATCTTAACTTTCACGAACTTGCACAATTTCTAGTTGCTGATTGGACATCTGTCCATCATGTATATATTTTCCTTCTACTGACTTCAGCTTTAGAGACCTACATTTGATAGTGACAAAGAATCATATTTTTTAACCATATCTTGTTTTAGGAAAAATAGGGCAGCTTGTAGAAATAATGCTTAAATGCAACAACATAAGATTAGATTTAAAAGAAATAGCTATAGAATGTAGGTCAGGGACAGATTAAACATAGGCTGGAATTTTTCTCTGGAAAATGTTAAGTAAATAAATAGATGGATAGATGAGATGGAACAATGATTTCATGTATTTTAGATTGCTCTTAGATCCTTCTAGGCCTACTTTATGTTGCTTGCTAGATCTAGCTTGAGGTCTTTCGGTCTCATGTAGTAATAATTCCCTTATACCATCTATCTCCCCTGCAAAATAAATATGGGGACAATTAACACAATTCCCCCTAGGTTATTACCTTATTTACTTTATCTTATTTACCACTATCTGCAGGAGGCTGTTCTGCTTCCTTCCTTTCTTTTTCCCTCTGCTTTTCCCTTTCCTATAAATGAGCCAGGATTTTCTACACACAGATAATCAGTCAGCTAGATGTGATTTTATGCCTACAAAATGATTGAGCAATATAAATTGATTTGCCTTTTGCAAAATTTTCTACCCAAATTCCCTAGGAGAATTGGTGGGACCAAGCAAGAAATCCAGCATCATCAGCTAGTAAACTGTTGTCCAAAGTTGTCATCAGGTGAACTATTCTATATCTTGATCTGGTAGTAGTTACATGAGTGTATATATATGTAAAAATATTTGAACTGTACGCCTAGATTTGTACACTCTGCTACTTGTAAGTTACACCTCCATTTACTATTTTGCAATTTTCTATTTTACTTTTTTATTTTTTTATTTTTTGAGACAGGGTCTTGCTATATTGCCTAGCTGGCTTTGAACTCCTGGGCTCAAGTGATCCTCCCACCTCAGCCTCCCAAGTAGCTGGGATTGTGAGAATGACCCACCATCCCCTGCACACCTAAGTTTAATCTATAAAATATCTAATTTGTCTTACTATTATAGAAAGGAAATTATTTCTCCAACTGTTAATACTTCTAACTTTATTCTTAAAAAAGAAATTTTAATTGTTTCCACCATGTAAATATTTTGGAGAGATTGTTGTTTTCATATTTGAAGAATGGCAGCCAATTTGATGGAGTTATTGGTGTATGTGAAATATTGAAGTAAAAGGCAGTTAAACTTTAAACCATAAACTAGACTATAAAGCCTCTGAAA